>JACJUY010003684.1:17195-68562 GCA_014220935.1 Platorchestia sp. MABIK | reverse complement strand
AGTGAATTTTCGTGCAAAGGAGGCAATTCGAATTATTGAGAACGTTAGGAATTTGATCATAAATAACACTGCAGATAGAACAATGTTTCGTAATCTAAAACGTTTTAATGTAGGAGACAGAGTTATTTTAAAGAACCATACAAAATTGGACAAACTAGACCTTACGTGGAAAGGACCAGGTGTGATTACAAAAATCAAAGGCCACAGGGTCGAAATAAAAATTGGAGACAAGACTCACAAGAGCAAGATGCAATTAAAAATTGTTAATTTGCAATTTTCACAGCAGTCAACACATACGTTAACTAGAAATTTTAATTGCGAATGTGCAAACGAATGGTCTCACGATCAGTGAAGTGGCGATCTTTAATTTGTTTTTTTATAACAATCAACACTTCAGGTCGAATTCTGATTACCAATCAAAAATGGTGAGCGCGTTGCGCAATTGCAATTGCATCACCACAAAATCACTGTTGATGAAAAAATCAACCTCGTTGATAACCTCAACCTCGTTAATAATCATGGGAAACTTCCTGGTTGTACACTGTTGATAACTCAACTAATTGACAATCAGTTTCATAGTTTTCACTTAAAATTGTCTTAACTCTCAGTTATCTGATTCAGAAGTAGTTAGCATTTCACTGCTAACTTTCAAAAGTACATATATATTTTATTTGTATTGATGATTTTATTTTGCATTGATGTGTTTAGGTTTAGTAATTTTAATTTTAATTTGTAACATTGTAAAAATTTTTTTTAATGGCCATGCTAATCTAGTGTTGTTTTCGTTTCAATTGCAGGTCCTGGTGGATGGGAAACGTCTAACAATCACACAATCCAACACACGTCAAACGTCTAACAATCGGTTCACTCATTCCATAAGTTCATTCATATTATACTAAAGACGGAAATCATTAAACAATGGGAAACAAAATAAGTACGATTAGCGTAGACACGCTAACTGCAGCTTTAGTCGACACTAAGGGCCAAATAACTAGTGATTGGATAGCTGCAAACAGCAACTTGTACTTCATACCAGACAGGGTGAGCGACGTCCTTGTGATGATCCTTTTAGTCGTCATGATAGCCCTGACAGTCCTAGTTTACTACCTTAGAAAACAGATGGAATTGTTGGCAGAGCGCGTACGAACGGAGGATTTTCACCTTCGTCGCAACGCGTTCAAAACAAAAGGAACATTGTCAGAAATGTAAACACTGTACACATAGGGGGCCACGTGATAATAAATGTGCAAACTGATTTAATGCGACCTAAACGCACAAAACAGTCGATGCCGCGGGCAGCGACCTACGGAATGCTGTCAACAGAAGTGTAACCTAATTTGGCAATCAATTTGTCAAGTAATCAATTTGATCAATTACTAATCAATTTGATTAGTAATTCAATTTGTTATATTCAGTTCATTAATTAACGTAGCAAGCCCCATAGATAGCTACATAGATTGAAGCTCATAGATTGAAGCTCCGCTAAAGCTTTATAAAAAATTTTTTTCCCTCACATACACAATGTTTACTTGACACCTACTCGATGTTTCTATAATCGTAATCTACACTATAGTAACCATACCTTTAAGTTGTTACGAGTTCTACAGTCTATAAATTTACTTCTGCGCTCACTCCCTTTATAGACAAAACATGTTCCGCGTAGTTCTCGTGCTTCCAAACTTTCAAAATGCTGCCAGCTTTCAATTGCTGGGAGAGGTAGGCAGACAGCTTGGCGCCCAAGCTAGTTAATTAAAGCAACCGTAAACAAACGGAAATGGCATTGACAGCAAATGCACTCAGTTTCTGTGCAAGGCAGGGAAAACTATACCAACTTTAGGCACAATTCAACTCTACGGAATTGTAGTCCCTTTTCATTTTATTCATATTTTAACTTGTTTATCACTTTAGATCACAATATCCATCTTTTAATAAGGAGCGATAATTAGTTTCCTTTTATTTATTTCCTTTGATGTTGAATTATGTTTTTATAACTGTATACCTGGCGTTTCTACTTATTTTTCCTTATCCGAAAATACTTACGATTTTTAATTTTTCTATAAGAGTGTAGTAACTCGTATTTTAGTTTATATTGTTGAATAAGAAGGCACTTTTTATTGTTAACCAGCTTCGCTGCCTCTCTTCATGCTTGCGTTAGTGCGTTTTCTTTAATTCCTTGTTTGTTGCTAAAATAAAACGAGGTGTACTATGGATAGAAAAATTGTTTAATCATTTTATTTGAAAATTTGTTCAATTTTAAAAACATTAGAATTTTCATGAATTTCCCACTGAGGAACAAAATGTTTACCTACGTTGATTAGTACTGATTAATAGTAACAAAATTTTGGTCGGTGGGGGAGAAAATGTGCGCTCCCCAACCCCAAGCGCCTCGGAGGCTTTATAAGCCTCTGACATCTGAGTCATGTCGCTTTCGATCTCGAACCTGTAACCAGTAAACTCGTCTAAAAACGTCTCCGACTTTGGCTCTCCGAAAGTAATCACCACGACGGAACACCAACGACGGCACAACCCCACGGTGGGGGTTCCAGCTAGCCGCCTTCACTTTGGCAGAGCACCAGACCCATGCTGGAACCTCCTCTCAACAGAGAGTCAAGGATATCAGCACAGAGCACTCGGCCATCATACTCCTGAAAGTTCAGGATGAGACTAAATCCTAATTAAATTAAATGCCCAGCTATCTACCAGCCCAGAGCCAAGGTGCGCCGATTCTTGAATCCAAACTTTAAAGATTGCGCCCGCTACATCTGAACAATTTCCTTAATTAGACAGCGGGGCGTTTTATGTGCCGTACTGGAATTTAAAACCACGCCTTGCTTTGCCTTTCCGCTTGGGAATGGGCTAACTTTTACCGTGCCTGACTCTCAGTCCCTTAGGTCGGGTAAACTCCTTACCTACTGAATGAAATGCTTGGTGGATGCTATTATTTATTTACTGATGTGACCTTTACTCGATGGCTCGAATGATTTATTTCCGCAATTGGCATTACGTTAAGATTTAAGATAAGATTAAAGACGGTTAGTCCGCTGCCACCAGAAGCACTAGGCTTCGAATTTAAGAATTTATTTTACATTGACTGTGCGTACGCGCACTGGGTGACGTTGGTGCGCAAGCGGTAGCCTTTACGTTCACCCCTACTCATTTATCACGTCTTTGGTAGCGGGCCCGAGTTTCTAGGCTCGTGTTTCAGTGGGTAAGCTATGCGAGAGCAGAGAGGGGAATAACGAGCAACGAGATTTCTGTATTTACTGGGTAGGCATTTACTGAACGGATAAAGCACGCGTCGGGAGAGGCTTATGACCGTCATCAACTCGAACTCACACGTCGGTTAAGACACAAAGTGAAACCGCAACAAGAAGATTGTTTCGCATACAATCACGGACAACCAGGGTATGATGATTTAACAGACACTCAAGAGCCCAACCATGGTACGATTGTTTAACCGACAATCAAAAGCAAAACCATGGTACGATTGCTAACCGACAATCAAGCACAAACCCATGAATTTAAACCCGGGACGTTGAACAAGTTAATTTTATCAAAGGACTCCTAAGCAAAAATAGCCTAAGTCCCTTGCCTCTTTCCTATCGTAACCGACACTCAAAGTCGATACTCGACCACTCAAATTGGTGTCCCGCCGCTCGGTCCCTATCCTTGACCACTCGCCTCGGTGTCCTCGTACTGAGTTCTCAATCCGGACTACTCGCCTCGGTTTCCCTGTACTAAGTGATCTCCTAATCGTGTCTCAATGAAGTCGTGGACCGCGCTCCCGCCAGAGGAGGGGGGAGGCTTAGGCAAAAACAGGGAGGGGGTGGTATGTTTGATGGGAGCACAGCTTTCTCTAGCCATGACTGATCTCACAAGCTCATGAGCGTGGTCGTTTCGTTATAAATGTCTTGCATTTATATGGTCCGCCTCTAATTATATGGACGACGCAAATGAGCGCTGCGACATCGTCCTATTTAATGCGGTGAGTTTTTATTATACGCCTTCGAAGAACACACACTCCGAAACTAATGGTCACAGCCGGCGTTTCTACTTTGTGGCATCGCTATAAAACTTAAATTTGTCTGTTGCTCTTGGTCTCAGAGCCTGAGAGAGTGAAGACGAATGAACGCAGTTTATTCACTACCTTAACATTAAGCATCAAATTAGGATGTCCCGTATAGCACAGCTCGCCAAGCGCCCAAGGAAAGCGCAACTATCTCGACGAAATGAAAGGGTTATTAACATAAAGTCACGTGCCTGATTGGAAATCAGATAGTTGACTCGATTGTCCGTGTAGCCATCCTAGTAAGTCTGAAAATGAACCAAGGCCTGTCTGCTAAGGTAAGAAAGACACGAGGTAGGGTAGCGTGGTCGTGCGCCTCCTCTTTGTGATCACGGTATGGGTTCATTATTGGAAATACGAAGTTGTTACTTTATTTGCAGTTATTTCCTTTCATCGTAATGAAGGAATTTTTTTGAGAGTAAGTAAGTAACCTCATTTAACGACAGCTTCGGTCCAAGACTATTTAGCTGTCGCTTTGAAATTTTGCCAAAGTTACAAAACATTATAAATATGTAGGGGATAGTTGCATTGTATGCGTCGTGGTCTTGAATTCTGTCCATACTTTCCGGCTATAGCTTAATTTATGAGGTTTTGTAAGTAAGTAGAATATCATTGCACTGACTGATGGCAAGGTTATTGTAATTCGCTAATGCGGTTTCAGACACTTGTAGTATAGCGAAAGCACTGCATGAAAGACACAGGCGAAACGACTTCTACGCCAACCCCTACAATAACTCAAAAGATTTTTGAGTAGCTGTTACTGCGGTGACCGTCAAAAGATCGACATGGCGACAGCCGCCATGAATACAGGGTCAGCTATCAGCCACATCATATCTTATTATCATATACAAAGCCCAGCTGCAATCATGATGATTCACTCACTAAGCCACTGATCATTTGAACGAACTGGGCAGCCAAATCCCCTAGGGGGTTTCAGCTGCCCACCCATTTATGGCCGGGCGCCTTACCCACGCTGAAACCCCCCGAGGTACCAACTCAGCGCGCCCGGCCATATTGCAGTTTTCTCAACTTCACCACCAAAGTAACAAAATTCTAAGCTGAAGCACTCATTCCTCAAGTTAGTTTCTAAAAATTAGACTGCACTTTTCTAACAGCAGGCGAAGCGCTGTCATATCGAAGTTGAGCGCTCGCTTTACATGGACATTTCAATCAGCACTTCCTCACTTCGACTTTCGAGTTGCGGCCGCCTCTAATTGTGGCGCGTTTCGCCCCACTCCAACGAAGTTGCACACCTCAGACGAAGAGGCGCTTCCCATGCTACGGAAAACAGCTTGCACTGATACACATGTGTCATGTCGTGTTCACAGCAATCTTCAGATAACCATCTCTACCGAACGGTAGGATTCACAAATTTGCATAAGCATTTAATACTTTTACATATTCCGTACCTTATGTACTGGACCACCATCTTTCAGTAAATCACCAACACTGCTCCCGCCAACTTCCCCGCAAAAGATTCTTCCTCTTGGTTGCTGTAATGCAGGACGCACTTCTATGATGTGTTTACCGTTAGTACTGCGTCTCCACACCATCCGCATATGGGTTTCTGGCCTAGGGCATCTGGGTTCAGTAAATAGCTGTGGGTCAGGGCAGCATGTTTAATCGGAGTCGATTGATTACTACCTCTTCTTGACGGTTAAACTTATGCTTGCGTAATTTCCACCTCCCGGGGGAGCTCTTCATCTCTCTGAGATCACTTTGTTCCCGCTGCCACTTACCATTTCAGATATCATATGTCCTCCTTCTTATCAATGGAAACCAGTCTCTGTATGGAATAAGGGCAAATTCAGCGGGTCTCAATGCTGCTTCCCTAGCTGCTTGGTACTGAGAGGGAGCAAAATAATAGACGAAATAACTTTGTTCATTTATTAACATTTTAAACGTCAGGGAAAATAGTGAAATGTTTCAGTAGCAACAAAACAATCATTAACGTTTAAAAGTCAAACTACTTGTAAATTGAAAACACGAAGACCATTAAACAGACCATAACTGGCTGAATAAAAAATCTTTGTTATACAGTGCATGTTCGAACAGTAAATTCATGCCCAGAAACAGAGCGTAGGTAGAAACCCGGACGCCATTCTAACCTAAGCACCTGTGTTACTTACAGTATACTTCCCTTCATCCACTGAAATTAACGTGACTTCCATTATATCAGTGATCGTTCAAGAAGATTTATCAAGAGAATTTGACAATTTCTGCACCAGCCATCAGATTCTGAAAGAGTTGACGGATGAATTTTGAACTTCAGAGCATAATCTCAATTTTTAGTATGATGCACAACGATGACCAGGTCAGTGCATCCTACATAAATACGAGAATGGAGAGCGCCTTGCTCCATTAACACTACGGTGGGTAGTTTACGGAGTTCCCATAGACCTGACCTCTAATTCCATTGAACAAAACATGTAGGCACTCGAGCACGATTGGCGTACAACGATGTGAGCTAGAAACAATACGTGCATCCCATCCTCCTCTAAAAAATAAGTTTTCATCCATTCAAATTTATTCTTGTGACCACTAAAAGGCGAAGATAATTATTTTTTGAGCTAGCAGGGAGTTGCTCTTGAACGATTAACATATGAATCTGGCGACTGTAAAATAATATACGTTTTTAACTTGATTTCTGTAATCTTTTTAAATACATAGTAATAAAAAGCACTGACCTGAGATAAAGTGTCCTAAAATTAAATCAGGCTTAAAAAATCTGGATACAAAATTGCGTTCATTCCACCAGCGCGCAAAATTTATTGTCGTAACAGAAAACTTATTGTCGCTGCTCAAAAAAATCCTTGCGCAGGCGGGAGAAGTGAAAAACATCGAACGAGTATTAGACACAAACTATTTGAAACATCTAATGATCGCTGGAAAATAAGCACTAGCTTTGGATAAGCTATCATTTTGCACTGCATTAGTGGAATAATTCCTAAGTGAAAACCCCAAGCCCCAAATCGCAGACTGCATCAGCGGTCAAATATTTAGATTATAATCAACATTGCTTAAACAAGTTACGCAAAAATCTACGTGTACCATCAACTTAAGCTACTGATATCAACATTGGATGGAGTTAGTGGAAGGCACTGCGTGCGATAGATCAGATCACCGGACAAGCTTTTAGAAAAGAGCCTTATTTATCATATTCAAGCTCACTAGTATCCCCCTCTTGCTGAACTAAAGCGATAATGATAGCATAGCTAAAGATTTAGTTTGAGCAACAAGGCAAGGCGTACAATTTTAGCGCATGTTTTTGCACAGCAGTCCACTAAAGCTGGCACGAGGCAGCGTAAGCATTCAGAAGAGACAAAAAAGTTCTAGCGGAGAGAATAAAGAAGCAAAACGAAAAAACTCGGACAAGAGGTGGGTTTTACAATATTTCAGCTTCAATATGAGTAAGAGAACAGTTTAGATAATAAAGGATGAATGATAAGCCCACAACAGAAAACGAAGTTTATAAAAGGCATTGTAGATTCTGATGTGAGTAGCTAGGGTTACCACTAAGTGCGTCAATTCCTTGAGACAAACTGACGAGGATAGACACTATTAGCACCCCTCTTAGAAGAGCTCAGAAGCCCTACACACCCTCCGAGGTGCGTACGTCATTAAGAACAACAATCTAAGTGAGCTGAAGAACAATTCCCCTTGAGCTCAGATACCCAGTAGGCAAATTCTATAACAACGCTATACAATAACAAATAATATAATGCATTACAATACAGAGAGTCACTCTAACATCTTAGGCAACCAATGTTCCAGCGAGCCAATGCGAGGGTTCTCAACAGTCTCTAGTACGCCCATTGCCCGCTGTACGAGCGCGGCTAGCACAACGAACATAACCCAAGACTACCGTACTCAGTAGATCGTGCATTAATGAAAGCTAAATATTTCGGATTGTAATTAAATACCGAGCTTCTATGACTGAACACTATGAATGTGCCCCTAAGAGATCTACAAATCAGACATACAAAACGATGCCTTAAGTTGGGGCTTGAGCCTTAAGTAGAACAAAACATCCGCTTTGGTTGTGATACTGTATACCTGTTTGAGACATCGGGATGAATGGGACTATTAGGTAGATTAGATAAGTTAGTTCAAACCACCCTAACCGAAACAAAGGCGTTCCAAAGAGAAGAAGGAGCGAGGTGTTATTTAATTCGGAGTTAAGGTAATGGGAAGTCTATGCACAAGGTGCATAGATACAAGAAGTTGAGAAAGGAGTTTATGACACAAGATGTAAGTTGAAGGAGAAAGTAGGTGCTGAAAAATAGGATGGCAGTGAACTGATTAAAGATATCCTTGGCAAAAGAAAAAAAAATTTTTATATCAACAAAAGAAGAGCTTTCCTAATATTTAGCTGAGAACCTCACACATTCCTCAGGGAGCGCTAATTCTCATGGATTGCTTACCAGCTGAAAATAGTTGCATCCCCGTGAGAAGTGACTATTTGGCTAAGTTTGCACATAACGCGTTCCTCATGCTTCGAATTACATAAAACTCATGAAGCCTGGATTATATTACTTCACTTGCTAGATAAGGAGCGAAAAAATCCTAAGCTCACTTCCTATCCCGATAACGAAGTACATTCTTTGTTCAGGAACTTGTATCACAACAACGCAGTTTATCGCTTCAACAATTGAGCCAGAATCACCCTCACGGTACGGCATATATACGGACGATGTGGACGGATGGACAAACACAGAGGAGCTAAAAATACAAATATAAATAGATTAAATTACCAAAACAATTCGATTTGCATACAGTATCTTTTTCTTGCAAAAGTTAGAACGAGTTACCGATACTTGTGATTTGTTGAAAAGTAAGTAGTGTTAGCTTGTGGATGCGCAACTTTAAAAATAAAAGTCATGTCGCATGCTGATAAACAAAATTAATTATTTCACACAATCGTCATGAAAAATACTGTTACACTATCTATTTAAAGATCATACAATATATACATCATAATCCAGCACTTCTATCACACGAGGGTAAGAGGGATGTAAACTTAAGTATTGTTCGTAAAAAGTTACCTAAATCATGCTACTGCTGACAGAGCAGCAGCATACACGACAGGGCACCGTTGAGATTGGCATGGCAGTTCTCGCCAGCAGTCACTGTTACACGGGTATAAATTGCACAAAAAATCTGCAAGAAATCCATCACCTAAAACCATTCCTAGCATTCGTGAGAGGCAACCTGTATCCAAGCGCCAGTAAGGCGTGGAGTTACGTCCACAACTTTTAGATCGATGGTTTCAGAGAAGGGTTTTCGTCATCAAGGTTAATTAAGCAGGAAAAGGATAACGTAATCATCTAAAAGACAGAGAACATGGATACACTTTTCTTGCTGTTAAAACGAAAAAACAAACTGGAGTCCGACGGTCACTCGACTGTAAGAATAATTGCATTATAATTGCAAGATGTGTGGGAATGTTATATGTTCCGTTTTCCCACCGTTTCAAAGTCAAAAAGTTTTTTTCCAGCGATAAAAACAAGGCATGTCGAGTAAAAGATTATGCTAAGAAGAATGATGAATCTGAAGGAGTTCGTGCAATGCTACCAAAACTATGTCAAAGAGCAGCATTGATGAAAGTTACGGAATTCATTTTAAAATTTCAACGGAAAAAATGTGAGAGAATATAAAATACTAGCGAGAAATAAGTGCTGTGTTACAACTGCTTCTTTGTAACACGCTACATATACACATGCCATAACGAAATGTATCCAAACAAATACCAAGAGCGTCATGCGATGCGAGGAGACCTCCGAAACCTTAGACTACACTGAAGGGTTGGAGTGACTTCATGGGTCACCGAGTGACAAGGCAGGAACAGGACGGAACCAAGTATTCGGCGAATTGGACTAGGAACGCGTGACAAAGTAAATACTTGCCATTAAGTGGTCGTAAATACGATTCAAAATTATTTCGGAAGACGATTAATATACTGTACATTAGTTCACTCTGTAAGGAATTTGTAATATAAATAGATACAGCGTCATTTTGAGACATTATAGGAAATGCGCCTCTTTTGACTCGCTCAGGATGGATTCAGTGGATGTTGCTCTTAAAGCTCGAGAAATGAAATCGCAAGACACAGACTCAAAAGTTAGAAAATCACCAAGCGTTCAGGCGTTAGTGCTAATTTTTAATGAAGGCCAACCGATTAGTAGCGTATACAATTACAGTGACCTCCACAATTGTCTTCGTAAACAACTACCAGAAGAAAATGTCGTGACAGATCCATTCTCTACTAATAATATCCTGACAACATCTGGCTCGCAGTATCTTTCGTTTCACTTAAAACTTACAGCTTATGTACGCTAGTGACTCACCTCATTGTAGATCGTTACAAGTAAAATTGGGAAAAAAATACCGTTGTGGATGAAAAAAGGCCTCTACAATATCACTTCTGATAAGGCACTAAGTAAGATCACTCGAGTTCATGGAACGGTGCATCGGACACACAAAAGGTCATACCTTTAGTTCTATTCGCCACGTAACAGAACTGGTAAAAATATATAGCTCTCTCTCACTTCGAGTAAAACCTTATCTGGACTTGTTATTAAATACCGAGGAGAGTCAACACGCTAAAATAATATTTATATATATGTACAGGTCTAATTAAATAAGACGTTCTTCTGGTGGTGGCTTCATCATGGCATCCATCTCCACTCTCGGGCTGTAGAACTCCTGGAAAAATGAACCGGAAATTCATTATTGTAGGACAGATATTTTTCTTTCATTTTTACTCACCAGTCCTAGCATTATACTTTATATTGGTTGGTTGTCTGTTATTAAAAACGGAACCTTGAGATTAGAAATGATTCCAATCCCTTCTCTCTCAACATTTTTGACCAGTAACATGTTAACGCTGAAATCCTGAGGCTGCTACTGCATTGAAACCTGGGCTCACCAAAATTAAGAATGTAAGAAACGCTGGATAAAGCGTTATCATCGCTTGACTTCTATGTATCGAATTATCATGCAGTAAAATATTGAGCACCGGCACTATCTTCGCATGGGATGATGAAATTCAAGCAGCCGCAATGCAAACCATGAATACGAAGATTAGTCTAAGCTTCGAAATTTAAGAATTTTTGTTTCTGATTCAATTTGTACTCAAAGTTGAAATACTCGTGAAGTATATTGAACAAGGACTTGATACCCATCAGCGAAGAGACTAATCCAAAACTCACAATATTCCCTATTCAGACTAAAGCAAATGTTTACAATAGATCTGATGTATACTAGCACCTTCAATACCATAAAAATGTTTCATTTTTCAATTTTTTTTATATATCTCGACTGAATGAAGAAGAAAAATTTTATGGAAAGTTTTCCACCAGGGTCACCAGCAAAATGCAACTGCGGACCCCCCAATAAGCATTGGGAAAGTAGGGGAGATGGTCTTCGATAACGGAGCACACGGTCGGCTTAAAACAAACCAGCAAAGTTACAACGCAGCGGGAGTGACATGTACTGATGGATGTTTGAAAAATTGTTTTGAGTATCAGCAGTAGTGATAGCAGCGCAGGCTTACTAGGGCTTTAGTAACCCGGACTATATCGCCCCTAAGGTCACATGGATTAAATACAGATTTTCACATCACTTCACAGACAGCATTATATAATCTTTATTTCGGTGATTAGCAAAAATTATCAGTAGTTTAATATATACAATTATAACTGCTTATTAAGCACATAGTAATTGAATACTTAATAGGTGGTATCCATTCTGCTGGTCGCGCTCAAAATTTACGCCGGTTTGCGCCATCAGTTGAAAATAAAGAGAATACGCAGGGTAGTGAGTGCGAGAACAGCTATGACACCAGAAGCGGGGGCTCCAGCTACCCTCCCACACTTTGGCCGAGCGTCGTACCCGTGCCGGAACCCCCTCAAATAAAAGAGTGGCAGCACGGTACGCTCGGGAATTTTATCTCCTCTAGTTATGTCCCTGACGAGAGGTTGCACTTTTAGAGGAACAATTGATTGATGAATAAAGAAGTAACACTTCGGCTGCGTGCTGCGCTATGGGTAATATACAGCACACTATCCCATCTTGCATCATGTACCATTGTTGGTTAATGCTGAAATTTTTATAAACAGGTTTTGGGATCTGAACATCTTTGAGAACTGATAACATAATCGAGGAAAACAGTAATGAATGCTAGTATTGTAGGCCAAATACACCAATTTAACTTTATGCGATACAAGCACTGTCACTGATGGAAAAGGACTCGATTTCATAGCACACAACTTGAAACTCGTTGCAGGCACAGTAAAACTTTCGAATTCCAATATTAGGTTGGGGAAATAGATACGATAATAAAAAATTGATGCGTACTCTATTTCAAATAGAAATTTCTGCATGTACACTGACTCCCCAAAGGCGATGCAGACATATCAGCATCCAGTCTGAAACTTGAGCTAGAATATCGTACAAATCCACATGATGCAAACCGTCATTAATCCTTCTAGAAAGTTAAATTGAGCTATTAAAGAGCTCAGAGCACCATACTGTAAACAAATGATTCTAACTCTGAAACCGATAGCTTTAGTTTACCGCTTAGAACACTCGAGAGACAAAATTTACTCACCTGACCATGATGAACTATAGTCACGAGTATAACCTAGCCAAATAATTATCATTCTACTATGCTACACAGAAGGCAGGTTGTCTGACGTACAGGGTGTCCCAAAAAAAAACAGACCGAACTTTGAATTGATAAAGCTCCTCGTTCACTCCGGGATATGAATGAAACTCAGAGTTGGATTTTTTTCTTTTTTGGAACACCCTGTACAGAGCACACATCTATTTCACTGGGCTTTTAGGTTCCCTCAACTAAGATATACGAAACTCACACCTTATAGAAGTGACATCGAAAATCAGAATGTGAAGGAGCGTTCACCCAAGAAGTTTAGCAATTCCCTGATTTTAACTTCAGCTACTTATCAATTGACATTTATGCGGAGCCAATAACACCAGGCTGCAGATTTTGAATGGAGCAAGAATGGTACACTCACTTGTCTGCTGGGGGAATAGGTGCCTCTGGTGGCGCGCTTCTTCTTAGCCATCATGAGGAACACAACGAGCCCCACGACGGCACAGAGCACCATGACCCCCACCAACGCTCCTATGAGGATGGCGAGCGCCGTTTGCGACAACACAGCTACTGGCTGCAGGAGAAAAATAACCAACTACGAATATATTCAGCCATTTTAAACTTTTGATTTACGGGATAGCAAATCAGTTACACTGCAAACATTGAAAAAGCAAACCCTTGAAAGGGAAAATAAAGAAAATGTCATCTACTAAACTCTATAGAAAAGTTGTTCAACTTGCTGGTATGAACGAACAAATGAATGGAACTCTTTCACAAGTCCATTACGTTCTTCTACATGAACTTGCACAAAAATGCGCTCCGTAATTTTTATACTTGTGACATTTCCCGTTTGTTTCAACACGTAATAAAATTTAATGATGGATCTCAAGCCAAGAAACATATTTTTAAATTCCATAGAATGAAAATCCTTCTGCAGTGAATAACAGTGGGCTGTACGCTACTGCACATATGTGCAAATGGAGTGACAGAACTTTATTGAAGTGTCAATGCTAACAATACTTCAAGTGAATTGACAAATTCGCTATTTCTAATTAAAGGGTAAGCATATTTCAAACTAAAAAGTGCTGTTTTCTCAACAGGCGAGTAAAAATAGCTTAAAAATCCTCAATCGGCACCACTCCAGCAGCACCACTTCTCACTACAGGTATAAGGCAAGTGCTGCCATTTCCGGCAATTGCTGTGATATAGATTAGCAACGATTTTCCACGGTCGTCAGCCCCGAACACTCTATGTCAGTATTGGCGCGCACACCCTGCCATACAGTACGGGAAATCACAATTGTACATGCAATCGACGCCAGCGAACATCCTATCATTTCACCCACCTCCTCGCAAGTGTCCCCTTGCCAGCCCTCTGCGCAGTCACACAGCGGCCAGGTCTGGTTCTCAGCGTCTACATCGCACTGCGGCACGCACAGCCCGTTGTTGTGGCAGTCGTACTGGAAGAAAGTTTGTTCAAAAATTCATTCCAAAAGCATTTAAGACTTACCGGTCGAAAAGAAAATCTAGAACCCAATTAGTAAATAACAATAAACCTAAAAAGAGAAAACACCGCAATTCAGTGGCTAAATGCCAAAGTTACTCACGACTGACTACAGGTCTTCATTAAGGTCCTCAGTGGCAATACAGGTAATGATCTCGGCGTATTAAGAAGTGGACTCGTCCGTAGGTTTGATCCTACGGCTGTAAGTTGGGGATTCAATCAGCATGTTCAACGATACAAGTGAAACTTCACTTGAGCATACTCACAAGCTTTGTGGAAAAATAATTTTGTCCCATAAAACATACTCGGATTACTTTAAGCAAGCATAATCCAATGAAAGTATTTATGAATTGGGTCACCAGCTTGACGATTTTCCAGAGTTCGTGACTTCACAAATGCCGTCAGAAGGTTTTTTTAGTAAAGGTTGGCAACCTCGATCGCCGACGAATGCTGGTGCGCAGACTTTCCCCAGTAACTAACTGGCTTGTCATGCCAGATTTTCAGGAGGCTGACATTCGTCATTTTCAGATCTACAATAATTGACCATTGTGGATTCAACGCCGACCGCGAAAATGCAGCGTGAATTCCTTTGCAGCTACATGGGTATTTCAGGGATTTCTCGGCTTCTGAGTCGGCTGATCCTTCACTCCTAGCATCAGTACAGCTCGTCCTCCTCAGAGAAGCAGCAAGTCGACGGACTTAGTCATTGTGCCAACTTTGGCGACCGTTTCTTAGAGTGACGAAGAGCTTGCTGTGAAGAGCTCTTAAACTAAATTAAATGTAATCAACCGCTATTCTTTTGATTTCAAAAAAGATGGAGCTATCTTCTTCATCATAAATTGAGAACTGAAAATTTCAATTGGTAAATTGATTTCCGATAGTTTTAAATGATAAATTACTGAAAATTCTAAATGATCAATTGGTAAATGATAGCTCTAAATGATCGAATGATAAATGCTAGTTCCAATTGACAATTCAAAGCTCTACCATATGATTCCCATGATTTATAATCTATCTTTTGATTCGAAGAATTTAAATTTCAACTTTTGAGTAGTTAACACGCGAAACTTAAATTTTTGGCTGCCTACTGAACCAAGTATCTCGTGTGAACCGGGAGGTCGGAGCACAGACCGTGGGGGTCTCAAACCCTTAGATTCACGGCTTCCTGACTTGGAGTTTGCGCTTTTTCTGCAGTTTTCAAGTCCCCTTCTTTTCTTTCTTACGATGAGACATATTGAAGCAAATATTAGCGAAAACTAGGCAGCATTTTGTCGAGGTAATCTTAAAAACTTCATGTAAACAATTTTCCAGGCCTCGCCGCTGTGCCTTTTTCGTTGAAAGGTCTTATTCAAAATATAGATTGAAAAAACGACAACTAATAAGCTTATTTTGCTGTTAGATCTTCAATTTAGTTAACTAGGATACTAGCTGCAAGTACTAGGAGGGACTAATATCGTCCAAAACCATGTTGTTATCGCAGGTTGACCATTCAAAATTTGGTCTCTCCGCACTTGAAAACAACCGGATTTTCGAAAACGCAGGATCTTAGATGGTTAAAACTGCCGCAGATATTAACCTATAGCAACCACTGTTGCCCAAGAAGGATGTTAAAACTGATTTAATAAATTTTTCCACTCTAAAACAACATTTTGTTGAATATACAAAACATTAGTGTGACGTGTGGGCGCCTCCCTCAAAACCGTGAAATAAGAATCTGATTGAATACTTAGGGCCCACAGTAATCACTTTATTGCACATTGTGAGTGATAATTTGCAAATATTTTGTTCGGTAATAAAATAACTTGGCCTTTGAACGGTTAAGCGAGATAATTTACTGCTGTACTTAGTCCCTAGAATAATTGTCAGGAATCCTGGACAGAAAACCATGGAAATGTGTTTTAAAATTTCAAAAACCGCCGGATTTTACAAAGCAAACTAGTAATATGAACGAGATATACAATTACATAAATATAATTTCAAAGATTCAACCAACGCTTCCGCATAAATAACTAGATTGTGAGCAAGGAACTTTAACTTGACCTATATTACTGAGAGATGAAGATTAAGAACTAGTGAGAGGCTGCAGCCACTGCGAATGTCGGATGGATGCAGACCCCAGTCAGGAGTGAGTGAGTGGAGAGTTTGGGCCGCGCAAGTGGTAAATTTTGTGCGCTGATGACTATAGTAGTATAGTATTGATATAATCACTCGCTACTCGTTACCTGTTACACGTGCTTGTACCAGTGTCTTGGCAGTATTCGTACTGTTCGCCTGCGGGAGGCTTTCGTTTGAAGCCAAAGTGCTCTAGTGACCCGAAGTTTGTTAAATCGACCATGTTTAAAAGCGCAATTTTTCGTGAAGTGCGAATAACTTTCAAGATTTCTGTTTTTGCCTGTACTTTTGAGCCAATTTTAACATGTTGAAAGAACTTCTAAATAAAAGTTATTTCCCTTCCAAAAAATTTAAATAAACATTTTAATAAAAAATTTAAAATTCCTAAATGTTTAATATACATGCCACTATTATACTACATTGAAAAGCTGATTATGAAAACGAAAAAAAGAAAATATCAAATCCTATGAAAATATTTACTTGATGTGAATCACAGATAATCGTCTGGCGGTATTTATATGTGGCTAATAGTCCTGAAGTAGTCCCTATTGAACCCGAGTAGCAATTCCCGGCGACAGGAGGAAAGGAGTTTGAGTTCTACTGACACTCGGAAAACCCATGAGATCCGGTCTAAGGCGCTGAAATGCAGCAAATTCTGGCCGGTCAAAACTTAATTATAAATAAATGTTAATTTATTTGTTAATTCTTTATAGCAGCTTCTGATTGCACACATACGCCGGAATATAATTAATTCAAAGATTGCTATGAGTAACTGAAAAAAAGCTCTATGAGAATGAGCGAAAAAATTCGGCTAGACGAGGTTAACTGAAATTGTATAGAGACAGCAAACATTGCCGAGTCTGCGGTTGTAAGCAAATAACTCCAATGAGGAGGAAGAAGTTTATAGTGGATGAAGACATGAGCTACATCATCAGTATTACCTCCCGAAACGTCAGGAGCCTAAAATACTTTTATGCGTGCTAAGTATGTGTTTAACCACAATTTTCCGCAGCGGTTTTTCAGAGGGGTGAAAAAACGATTGATGAGGAGATGAATTCCAGCAAATAGCAATGCTTCCATACCTGTTGGTACGTCCTCAAGCAGCTTCCTACACGTTGGGGCATGAGAAACAAAACTGTCGTTTCAATAAACAGTGAATGAACTCACGTCAATGCATGGGTTGGGAAGAGTGCATGTCTGCCCGCACGAGTACGCGGGACATTCACACTCGAACGAGCCCGGTGTGTTGATGCACGTACTGTCAGCGCTGCACGGGTTGTTGAGAGCACATTCGTCTATGTCAATGTCGCACGTCGTGCCTTTCCAGCCAACTGAAAGAGGAGAATCTTGTTCAGGAAGACTATAATAATGTAAAACACAGAGGAAAACCGAACTAAATTAGACTAAATGACAACGTATCTGTTACACAATTGTGTTGGCACATTTTTTAGGACAGTGTCAATCCTTGCGTAAACTTGCACTAGCCCAAGACAAGCACGGGAGTATTCGGCTTGAAGCATTGGTTGAACCTAGTGAACGTACACAGGATAGGTCAAAGAAATGCTGGTAATATTCTAGTAGGACGACATAATTTTGAATTAACATTACTACACTTTACCAAAGAAGATAAGATTATAAGTTAATTCAAGCCTCTCTAACGCTAACAAAGGTGCTGCCAAGATTAAGTTAGATGTTAGTTTAAGCTTCCCTAAAAGCAACAAAGGCGTTCCAAAGAGAAGAAGGAGGAAGGCGCCATTTAGTATGGAGATAAGGGAACGCGGAATCTATGCACCAGATGCATAGAAACAGTAAGGTGAGGATAAAGATCATTAAACAAGATAAAACTTTAAGAAGAAAGTGGTATATAGGCGGCGAAAAACAGGACAGCAGTGAACCGAAAAACAATGATCCTTAACATAACAAAAACATTTCATTTCATCAAAAAGGCCTAACTCTCAGCTCGGGACTTCATATTTCCCCCTAGGAGCGCTAAATCCCATAGATACAATAGTTGTATTCCCTGAGGGACGAGAAGTGCTGCCAAAAAGAAGAAGGTAGGTACCATCTAGAATGGAATTGAGAGAACCGCGAACCTATGCACAAGGTGTATCCCCACACCTTGTGCATGAAAACGTTAAAATTGAAAAACATTTGTGAAACAAGTCAAAAGTTGAAGAAAGTAACAGGGACTACAAAAAAATGTCTAACAAAATAAAAAATTATTTCAATTCAATAGAAAGAAGGCAAAAATATTTCAATTCAATGAAAAGAAGGCAACTGGGATGGCTAATTTCCAATGGTAGAAAATTCGCATCCAACTGAGACTTTACTAAAAAAGGGGTAAGACAGGAGGGTGTGTTACACTCCGAAACATAATCATCTAGACCTACATACACACGTCATTATTTTACCCTTCGAAACTATAATTGAAATGTTTTCTTTCACATGTTCTCTTCGGCATTATCTACAAAATAATTATATATTGAAACTATTACATAGAAAGAAGGGCTAACCAAGACGAAAAAGATCATTCAAGTAATAATTCGAAACAGTGGCGCAAAAAAAGAGAGCTGATTGAAATTAGGGTGGGTGTTAGAAGGAAAACTTTGAAGTTAAATCAAATGTTTGGAAAAAAGTCTCTGAACGTGAACAGTGATAGAGGACAGGCAGATGTCGTACTTATTCGAGTTAAATGAGGGTAAGGCAGAGCAATTAAAGATGAAGAACTAGCGGTACAGGAAGGATTAAAATTTGGCAAGGCTGCTGGGGGATCTTTCTTGTGAAATGCTCGAAAGAAGGAAAGTCTCACGGTTAGAGTGTAGATTATGATTGTTTAATATTTGCACTATCAAAGATATCGGACTATGTTCATAAGTGATAACACTTGTGTTCTCTTCTTGTTTCAGATCAAGTTGTACAATTTAAATTTTGAAACTTGAGAGATATAAGTCTATCCAGCTGCTGATTATGCATGTAGTTAGCTATTGGTAAGTGGATCAGAAAGAGTAGGTATATGACGAGGGTGAAGTGTGCTACTTCAAACGTAGTATGGTATTTTCACTGAGACAAAACATGAACACATGAGATAAAAACTTGCGGTCTTACAAGAATATGAAAATAATTTGGTAAAAGATTAAATTCTCCTTAGAACTTCGGAAAACATAACTGAATAGACATTTGAGCTAAATGGAAGCTGTTGAGTGCGTATGTAGAGGATGAAATTTTGAGTGGGTTGTAGTTTGATAAGTATAGAGCGGTTAGCAATGTAAGTAACAGTCCAGAGCAAGCACGAATAAAGCAGGTCGGTGCAATATCACCATGATTGAGTAATAAGTACATAACTAGATGACGTTTTGAGATACTTGGCAGCTTAAGTTTATGGAAGTTCCATGATAAATCCTTAAATTCACACAAAAGTTCCGTGATAAATCCCGTCATCAGTCTAAATAAAATTCGAAAGATAGTTCATGTTAAAAATACATATTTGTACAAAATTACCCCAGGCTTTGCCGGCTAACTAGAACACAGTCATCTACTAAGTGCGAGCTGTGAGCAACTGACCGTCACACTGGCACGTGAAGCTGCTGCGCCCATCCACGCAGGTGCCCATGTTCAGGCAAGGGTGAGAAGCGCACTCGTCTGTTTCTCTCTCGCACAAATCGCCCTCGTAACCTTCGTTGCATGAACATCTCCAACCCTGAAATATCAGAAAATGTTGTTCAGAACGATACTGCTCATCATGGGGACATTTTGATCTACTGCCAGATACTTCGAATGCAGCATGTCTGCCACTGCGAACACATGTGATTGGTTCACATACAAGAGAGTGCTCGCTTAATGAAAGGGCTGGATAAGAAAGTAATTCCCTGCCATCTTCTTAAAGGGTAGTAACTGTATTCTTAAAAGGCACTTACAGAAACACTCGGAAAGCCCTGCCATCTCTCACTAATGTCGAAGTATTGCCCTCATCAAAAAAGAAAATGCTCAGCTATTTTGTGTTCACACCTCACTACTTTCAGTAATCCAATAGTTTACTTACAGCAACCTCACGTCAAAATATGACAGGCTCCGTAAACCATGAAGAAATATGTTTTAGAATGCGTCAAAAGACATGGTTCACCAGCAAGGAATTGATGCCATGATTGATATTTTTCAAGCAATGAATATTAGATACAAGAAAATTATAGAATAAAATAGTTCTTATTTTTTCTCAAGTAATAGAACTTTTCGAACATGCTCACATGCGTTCAGTAGCCGCAATGGATGTGCTGTACCAAAGTGAATAATTTTTTAGCTTGAACGCAAAACCATTTTCTACGTCGAATGAAATAGCAATCAAATTAAATCAGGAAGTTATTGACATTAAACCATGAGTCCATTTATTTGTAGGGCACCCTGCAAAATGGTAGCATTCTATTTCAAAATGCAGATTGACCTGCTCTTGTTTTACACAGATATAATACGATTCTCTACGTATGTGGACAAACACAACTGCCATAAAAATATTCGGTAAAAACTTTCAAGGTTCCTACTTCTCATCGTTGCAGGAATGTGGCAAAACGGTGGTGGGTGAATGATTTATGCGTAAAGTGGGTCACTTTTGGGTTTGAAAAATGGCAGTACACAAGTCTGAAGCTATTTGCTTAGCCAAAATACAAAGATTTACGTCAAGATAGATAACTTGATGAATGCAATTTCTTCAGCGTCCACAATTATGCCCTTTTCCTTATATGCAATTCTAACTAACAATATGGGTAACAAAGTTTCATTTATTGAGTTTTGTTAACTATCTTCTACTCACAGGCTCGGTGAAAGTCAGGCTGCAGGTACCGAAGTTACAGTTGATGCCTTGGCAGTAGTCGACAAATTGATCGCAGTTGTGGCCCTTGAAACCGAAGAGGCAAGCGCATGTGTAGTTGTCGGGCACATGCGCCAGCTGACCTGCACGGATAACTTTGTTAAAGCTCACATAATTATATTATATTAATATTAATTATTTTAGCCATGAAGGCAATTTAAAATCAAAATAATTTTAAAATTTGTAAAAATCATTTAAATTTATCACAAAATGCGTTTAGAGCATAGTCATCAACTAAAAAAGTAATTTGTACTAGATTGTAACCAATGAAATGGTTACAATCAATTAATTGAGCATTGTTATGGTACTTTTCAAATATTTTACAGTAGTATGATGTGATGGGAGGGCCATGCAAGGATGATATTTAAGTCAAAGGTCAAAACAAACAAGAACCTTACTGCAACATAGTTTCCGCAAACGGTGACATTCTTTTACCTATATTTATAACTCGGGAGAAAAGCTGAAGGTGCATTCATTCCCTGCCAATACAAAACTAAAAAGGAAATGAACAGAGAAACAAATTCATTGCTTCATAAAAGTATCGTAGGAACCTTACTCCGCTAGAGCAAAAAGAAAGACCAACGATGATGCAAGTTTTCTTCAACTTCACGAGACTTCACAGCGCTTCGTCGATTTCGAAGATTCGCTTCAAGGTGTCCTTGTCGAGATAAAAGTGACGTGAAAAGAATTCAAAGTAAGGGTGCACTCCTAAGAACTTCATTAACAAACGAACTCTATTCAGAGCTAAATACTTGAATCGATTAATTCAGGTCATGAGTGACGTCTCAATGATACAGCAAAAAACGACGACACATATAGGGCTTCGAGTGTTCCAACCTGAAACAGCAGTTATTTATTCAACAGCAGTGAACTGACGCGCGGCATAATTTAAACTAATATTAATGTTTGTCACTCTATCAGTCAGCTTGGATTTTTGAGTCACAATTGGACGCTGAATGTAGGCTTATGATGTCAGGGCTAAAAGAAAATCTTCCAAAAACGTAGCATTTTCTGTGTTTTTTTCACGTACGAGTGGGTTAGTTGAATAAGTTAGTTTAAGCCTTTCTGACCGCAACAAAAGCGTTCCAATGAAAGAAAGAATGAAGGCACCATTTAGCATGGAGTTAAGGGAATGCGGAATTTATGCACAAGGTGCAATTTATCAACATAAAAACAGTAAATTAAGAAGAAATGCTGAAGAAGGCAGTAAGGTAAGAAGGAATGAAGAAGAAGAAAGTTAGAAGAACAGGAGATCAGTGAACCGAAAAAAGACGATCCTTGACAAAACAAAAAACATTTCAACAAAAAGAAGCAATATCCAACACTCAGCTCGGTATCTCAAATTTCCCCCCTGGGAGCGCTAATTCCCAAAGAGACAGTTGTTGTACCCTCCTGAGGGATGTTTTTTCATGATGTCACAAAACTACATTCCGCAAAAGTCCAACAGGAACGAGTAGCACACTTAGGCTGATCAGTTTTACTTATCTACCTTATTTACTTGAACTTGAGTTGCGCAAATTCATTGCCATTCGTTTTTCTTCTCTTACGAAACGGTATGAAAAACGAAATTAAAAATAACAAGATCGAAAATTTCACTGATTGAGCTTTTTATATTATAGGTTTGTTTAAGCCTCCCTAACATATTAAATGTGTTCCCAAGAGAAAAAAAAAAGGAGGACACTCTTTAATATGGAGTTAAGGGAACGAAGAATCTATGCACTAATGTGTCCTTCAATAGAATTTCTTGCGTATACAAGCAGCAAGATTAAAGAGATTTATGAAACCAGTTGTTACAGAATATAGTAATAGGCGATGAAAATTTATAGCAGTGAACCGAAGAGAAGATCTCCTGTTACAGAGCAAAAACCTATCTCAATAAAAAGAAGGCCTTCCCAACCTCCAGATCGCGACAAAATGTCTCTTGAAAACTTTTAGAGCTTGAATCCAGCTGAACTTCGTCTCAAACAAAACAACGACCCAACAGCTAAATGATGATTAGCGAACTAAAAAATAAGCTTGCATTGTTAACTAAAGTACATGATTGTGTTAATCATTAATAAACACAAAGCCCAAAAGGTGGAATCACATAACTCCCCAGGTTTCAAAAATATTAGCCACCAAGCCTATGGCAAAACACGTGCAATCGCGCAAGACAAGCTTTTTCCGGCTGCACCAGCTACCAAAGTTGCAAGTTTTCAGAATGATTGATTGAATTATAAATTAGTTCAAGCCACCCTAACTATAACAAATCGTGTTCAAAGACAGGAAGGATGAAAGCACCTTTTAGTATGGCATTCAGGTAACGCGGAACCTATGCACAAGGTGTGTTCCAACACACGTACAGAAACACGAAGTTACGAACTAAGTTCATAGAATAGGACAAAAATTACTGAAAAAAGTATTAGGAGGTGAAAATGCACCAGTGAGCCGAAAAGATTATATTAGATGTTAGTTTAAGCCTCCCTAACCGCAACGAAGGCATTCCAAAGAGAAGGAAGCGCTATAGTATAGTATGAACTCAAGGGAACGCAAAATTTATGCACAAGGTGCATAGTACAGTAAGTCGAGAAATAAGTTCATGAAACAAGATAAAAGTTAAAGAAGAAAGTAGTTGGTACTGAAAAACAGGACGGCAGTGAACTGAAAAACGATGGTTCGTAACAAAGCAAAAAAATTAATAAATCTCAGTGAGCTGAAAATATATGGTGCTTAACAAAAAATCAAAACTGTTTTATTTCAACATAAGAGAAGGCTTACCCAACTCTCAGCTAGGGACCCTCACATTGGACCTCAGCTCGGGACCTCACGAATGGAAGGTAAAAATTGCGAGGACACCAAGTAGTCTGTCAAGCATTCTCTCACGACTAGCTCATGGCACGATGAATTGAATGACCTCACTGTTTTGAGACCGTGGATCAGCGGGAGCTAACACGTTTTTGTTTCATTTTCTCAAAAAAAGCGCGAAAGAAAAATTAAGCTGCAGACTATATCTTATCATTGATATCTTTCTAAAAAAATGCAAGACCGAAGCGTTACTCAGAAATGCCTTCAACGGTGAAAGAGTGAAAGTGTTAGCGAACAGTCATGCAGAATCCTAATACTCGTACAGCTTCATCAAGGGAACTTATTGGTTGAGAACCTGGACAACACCAAGAGAATATAAGGCAATCTGAAGGGGCATTGGCAAATGAACATACAAATATTGCTCAAGAAACTTTAATTCTCACTCACTTTCGAAGCTGAGATAGAGATCCGAACACGTGGCGTTATTCCGGCACTTCTTGCTCTCGCAGTTGTTAATCTTGAGTTCGGCGCACGTATCGCCGATGTATTCATCCGTACACGTGCAAGTGAACGAGGCCAGCCCGTCAGCGCACGTACCGTTGTTCAGACAAGGTCCAGCGTCGCACTCGTTGATCTCAGTTTCACAGCTTTAACAAACATTTAACTTTAGTGAAATAAGCCAGGGCAATTATTTCACACTTGCGTGTTCCTCGAAGAGTAAAATTACTATCACATAGTTAATCGTAAAGACATTACTTCAACACATGACAAATATTCTTATGGATTCTAATTAGTATAAAATAAAAATATTTCACAGCGATCTCGTTCTCCTCCTCACAATTGATGTCGCCTTATGACAATCGACAAAGCACAGACAAACACCATTTGTGCAACGAAAATGTCATAAACAAAGAAATAAAAACGACGCATCTGAAGTAATGTCCTAAATAAAAATTATACGGAGAAAAGAGCCGGTTCCTCGACCAAGAACATTAAGAAGTTCAAAAAGCCAGAAATGTGAAACTTTTTTAGGAATCAGAATTCGTTAAAAAAAATTCCAAAGAAGATCAGCTCTGATCACAAAATCATTAGAGAGACATTATTATTATTTAAGAAAGTTTTAGACTCCCTTAACCAGGACAAAGATGTTCTAAGAGAGGAAGGAGGAAGGCACCATTCCGTATGGAGTTGAGGAAACGCGGAATCTATGCACAAGGTGCACAGAAACAGTAAGCAAAGAAAGAAGTTCATGAAACAAGAAAAAGTTGAAGAAGGAAGCAGTAAGAGCGGAAAAACAGGACAGCAGTGAACCGAAAAAAGATGGTCCGTAACAGAACAAAAGCCTATTTTATTTCAACAAAAAGGAAGCCCTTAGCTCGGGCCCTCCTCACATTTCATTAGAGAGACAAAATCTGCCATACGATGGAGAATAAGTGAGAAGAGATTTTATTCAAACAAATACCAAAGAAAATGAAAAATAACCAAATGTAAAAAATACTTTGAAACAGAATGTAAATTACTTCCGTTGAGCTATGAAGAAACGTGCAAAAAGTTACAAGATTAATGTATGGTGTAAATTAAAACAAAGACATATACTCTCAAATGCAGCGCAATGTTGCTGTGTTTTCCACGGAATATCATAACAAAATTGATTCCACCAGCCTATAAAATAAATTGTTAAGCATTCTACGAAATCCGAAGTAAACTTAACGCAACTAGGGAAGCCGTTTGAATGATAAATGTGAGGGATTCCCAAAATAACGCTACTACTGCTACTAGAATTCTAGTTCTAGCTACTCTTGCCTAGTGACCTTCTAGTATCTGCCTCTGTTGTTACTACTCTGTCATTGCTGTTCTCTGACCCAGGTAATTAGAAGTTTCCTGTGCACTGCTCATTTTTGTTATAGACTGTGACATATCATGTAGCTCCCATTTAGTTTTCAGTGACTCGTCAGCCTGTTCTTCGTAGGCAGCACTGTGGTCGACACCTAAAGGAGCCTGTCCTGTAGCTGATGATCTGTCGTTGTTTGTCCTACTTGCTCCTGCTTCGAGCTTCAGCTGTGCAACCCAGTGGAGTGTACAATCTTCCAAGTCCATGATAAATATTCTAGGGACGTATTCTGAATTCAACTTGATGTAGATGCGACCTATGTTTGTGAAATCTCCATGTAGCCTATTACTTATGAAACTTTATTCTAAGAACGTGATCTTGCTTATCATTTGAAATATTAAATTCTGAAAATGGTATTGCGCGCAACATTTTGTCGTTTGGAAGTGTTAACGGTGGTCGAAAGTCTAACAGAGGCAACAAAAATAGTTAAGTGTAGATTCTTGTACTGAAAAAGCGACCTAAACCCAAACATTAATCACTGAATGTAAACGATTACGGTCCCAGATTCCACATTAACTGAAATTGAGAAGCAAATCATGAAGCGAGGCACAAACACACATGAAAGTACCCTGAGAGACAGTACATAAAATTGTGGCCGATGATGCATGTGAACCAGGAATTCTCAAAGAAATCATGGAGCCGGAACCCCGCTATTGGCCATAGAGCAGGCTCATTACAATGCATTAAGGAATAAATAACTGTTTCTAGAATCGCGCTCTCGCATCTAGAAACAAGGCGTACCTTTCTCCGGTGTAGCCGGGTGCACACTCGCACTTGTAGAGGTTGATGCCGTCCCTGCAGGAAGCGCCGTTCTGGCATGTGTGATCGACACAATCATCAATGTTGGTCTCACAGAACTGGCCTTCAAAGCCGCTGATGCACGAACACGTGAAGTTCTGCTCCGAGTCCGCACAATGACCGCCGTGCTTGCATTCGTGCTCGTAGCACACGCGGCATCCTCTCTCAGGGTAGTCCTCGTTCTTCAAAAAAAATACATCGTTTCAAAATATTTCTTTTATAGATTTCACCAAAAAAGCAGAGCAAAAATAAATTGAAATCGAACAATTCCTCGGAACATGTTTGTGTTTCTTAAAATAAAGAAGAAACAGTCTAATGTTAGACTTCCTGCTACGTGGTTCGAGGTTTCAATGGTCTCCCAGAAAATGACACAGATTTAAACCAGTAACCAAGTCAAAAAGTCTATCCCAGTCCTACCATCAAGATTACTTCACTTGAAGTGAGTTGAACAATTTTTTAAGTTCACTTATTCGCCCACAATCAAACATCACTAACCACAAGTCATTGTTAGCTATCACAACCAAAGTACACTCACTAAGAGGTACTTCACTCACTAGGAGGTACTTCAAGTACTGTTTGCACCATGGTTTGCACACAAGTGACCGCAGCGACAGCGTAACTCGGTATGAGCCATGTTCTCCTCACACGCGTCCATTTCCCTAACTACGACCGACGCGACTCACCAAAAGAACAAACTTGTTGGGAGACGAGTCGTTGCTGAGCAGCTCGGGCATGAAGGAGGGCAGCAGGAGGCCCTGCACTCGAACCTCCCCGAAGCAGCCTCGATAGAATAAGGCTACTGCCACAGAGGACGTCATATTTCCTTCTGTACAACACATGTGAGCACTTGTATAAAGAGATCATTACTTAATTACCGTATAATTATAAAGTACTTCAAATTATCTGGAGCTAATCCCTTTTCCAAAGCAGTACAAGCAAATATGTCGCTAAATTAGCAGCTTTTTCCTGCTACAGCTCTTGCACGCTAGATTAGATTGTTAGTTAGTTTAAGCCTCCCTATCCGCCACAATGGTGATACAAAGAGAGGAAGGCACCATTTAGTAAGGAGTTAAGGGAACGTGGAATCTATGCAGAAAAAGCATAAAAACATTAAGTTGAGAAAGAAGATTATGAAACAAGATAAAAGTCGAAGAAGAAAGTAGTAGGTACTGAAAAATTGGACAGCAGTGAACCGAAAAGAAGATGGTCCCTAACATAACAAAAACATTTTATTTCAACAAAAAGAAGGCCTCCCTAACTCTCAGCTCAGGCCCTCACCTCTAGCACGCCATACAAAACTAAATTTCCATTAGTTACCGCGGTGTATTTCGGATCATATGGGCTTTAAGGAGAAGATCTAACCGAAAGAGAGCAAGTGCAAGGACATTGGAGACTTTTAGTTTACATACAGAGCACGAAAGCGTGAAATGAAGGATTGGTGCGGATGCATATCTCGCACCGAGTTGCCTCGGTGACATCCGGATACGGAATGGAACAAGATTGCCCAAGCAACTGAATTCCCTGACTTACCCGATTCAAATTTGAAACATGCTTTGCGCGATGACATTTTTAAGAGCTTCAGATTTGATTTAGCAGATTACACTTCAATTATTTTCAGAGTTATAACGAGCATTTTTGGTAATAAAACTGTAAAATACAAACTTATAGCAGTAGTTCGAATTGGAACTTACCATGCCTACTGCAAGTGAAGATGTTATTCAAAGCTAACTCCAGTGCTTAAAATGCCTATTTTACTAGCTTCGATTATAAAAGTTAATTTGAGCCTTTCTAACCACAACTAATGCGTTCCAAAAAAAACATGGAGGAAAGTACCATTTAGCATAGAGTTTAGGGAATGCGGAATCTGTGCACAAGATGTGTTACCACACAAGACCTGTGAATAAAAACAGTAAGTTAACAAAGGAGTTTATGAAACTAGATAAGAGATGAAGATAGTAATAGTGGCTGTTTAGCAGTAAAATGAGAAAGGATGGTACTTAACAAAATCAAAAATCTATTCTTTTTCAACAAAAAAAGGCTTACCCTACTCTCAGCCCGGGACCTCCCATTTTCCCACTGGCAGGGTTGATACCTTTTGATACAAATGTTGTATCCTCTTGAGGGGACCTATCATTCTATAAAAGCCAATAAAAACATGAATGATTAAAAAGTAATTAAAATTACCCACACAAAAGCAGGCGCTATTTCAAGATACCAACATGGACGGCAAGACTGAGGTAAAGAAATACGAGTTTTGTGACCATGGTCTACTGGCTCTGACCTGAGACGCTGTCGCCGGAGCTTTCACCATGGGCGAGGCTGTCGGCTGATGAGGACGACGCGCCGCCACCAAGTCGGACAGTGCCTAAACGAAACAAACCATATCATTGAAATTTGGCACCCAGATGTTTGACCCAGATTTAGTCGAAGAGTAACAAATTTCAAGTTAAAATAAATGAGGAAAGATGTATATTTAGTTACCGCATGGTCATTTACAAATATAGGAAAGAAATCAAGGGAAAAAATTTTGAAATACAAGCGACACAATAACAAATATAGCAACGTCAATTTTAGTTACTCATGCTAAAGAAATCAACAATTCAGTAAATTGATATTTGATTCCAGCCAATACCAGCACGGTGACTCCGCCCCGTTAGGAAAATGAAAAATGTAGACATAGTTCCCTACTTGACCCAGGTTCTGGAAATGGGTACCAGCTCAAACGGGCGTAACCTTAATTGGGTTCAGGCGTTAGTTACGAGGCATATGATTACCCAATACAAAAGATGATACGCATCGAACTTGATTGTATAAAAATTTTATCTTTGCCGAGCGTAAAAGAAGTCAGGCATCAATCTTAAGACGATAAAAATCATGGTCGGCTGAGTTTGGGACAAACGATATATTCACTAAAACGCAGGTCTCAGCTATAGCAAACTGAGAAGACGGATGAAAGAAATTACAGCAGGAACTCTTCCATTCACTGAGCTACACTGCAAGACCTCTTCTTAGGTTAAGAAGCTGAAAAACCCCAAGTACACACAATGGTGAAGCGGTTAATAAAGTTGTTTCTCTTGAACAACATGAGAGACATGAAGTAAAACAAACAGAAAACATGATTGGTTTGTACAGTATTAACATGATCGCATCCCAACATGTCGACCTATGAGGGGATTCCACTTAATTGAAAGGAATATTCAGAATGAATGCCCTATGCTGGGTTACATACTACTCAAACTACACTAATTAATTAAACTCTGGCTCTGTTCACACGCACGAAGGAGAGCGCCGAAGTTTGAGTGCTCACCTAACCTATGGTGAAGGCACTGAACGAGCCAAAACTCTTTTCAGCTAGAAAAAGGTGTTGTAATCCTAAGAAAGGTTTCTATTATTCACACAATTTCGTGTTACTCTTCACTCACAGGCTCCAACACAGGCTACAATCTACAAGCTCTAATTTTTGACTGGAGGGTGGATAAAGCATGGGACCTCTTTATTAAAAAGTATTGAACGTCATTACAGCTAATACGGCTTACTCCCCCTGCAGAACTAATAACGTTAACGGCAACGACGTACATTATGGCTAAAAGAGGAAACATTTCTGGCCAGGTTTCTCGGACGGAAGAAGCAGCCCTGGCACTATTTGATTGACACGAATTACAACTGTTGATCTCAAAATTTTTTATACAAGGCCACATGAATAGTACTAGAAGCGCATAAACTGGGGGCGATCGTCTTATTTCGCAATCATATTTGTTTACGATTACACTGGATTTACACGTCTTAATTTAGTGAGGAGGAAGTGCAATACAAGCTCATCCAGTAGAAGGGTTTCTCTATAAATTCCCCTACTATTTTCATATAGTATCAGAAGAGGCGATTGCTCTGGTAAATACACAGCAAGGTCGCAAGGAACTGAATCCAGGGCTTTCTCGCTGAAAGTACAACGCTCTAACTTAACATCGCCGGAAAGCAGCGACTCACCTTGCATAATGACGGTCCTTAAGTCGATCACTGTGAGCTGGGGAGTGAGAGGAGACAGAATAGCGCTGTCCAACGTCACCTGCGCACACATCAACATGCTCAATGGCATGGTCGTGGCGTGGCTTTAAACTCATCAGGGCATTTTCCAAGATATCATTGAGTTAAATCATGGTCAACCCAAGGTAAAAAACAAAACACTGTGAGAGTAACCTATTCAATACCATGACCATGAGAAAATAATTAAGTTGAAGAATAGAATAATTAAGCTCAAAGAAAAAGAATGTAGACACTGGAATTTACGAAAGTATTTAGGATTTGGTGGTACTCATGATTTAATTTTTTAATTATACACGAAGTCTTACTTTCATGGGTGCCACCTGATGGGTAAAATACGCCATGACAAACGACCAGTCGTTGCCCTGCACTGCACAGATTCTGGAAGCGCTCGGCCTCAAACGAGTTAATAAAGTTACGTTTCTCGTACAATCTCGCTTTCCGACGTTAACAATTTGTACAATACAAAAGCACGATAGATTAGATTACAAATAAGTTTCAGCCCCCCAGACTACAACAAAGGTGTTTCAAAAAGAGAAAGAATGAAGGCACCGTTTAGGCTAGAGTTAAGGAAACACGGTATCTATACAAAAGGTGTGTTTCCCCACCACATCCCCCGGGCATAGAAGCAGGTAAGAAGAGGAAGGAAAAACGAGGAAGAGAGGAAAGAAGGTACAAACACTATAAGAAGCAAGATGGACACGAAAGAAAGCAGTCCAGAAAAGCCTATCTACGGCTAAAAGTTCTATTCTTGGGAATTTTGAGATTCTTGCACGCGTGCCATAAATGGTCACCCTTACTGATGTCAGTACGTTAGTACGAGCTGCTCACGCCCAAACGTGGCACCGATTTAATACGTAATATCAGCAAAAAAAATTCCCTTGTGTTACAGTGAAAATAGACTTGCATCTTGACAGTGAGAAAATGAAAGAAATATTTCTACACTTCTTATGAATGAGTTGGAAAAGAGCTCCATTCTCCAGCATAAAAACCAATTTTATGATTTTCTTAAAAAAATGAACATTGGCGCACAGTGGGCGTGATCATACCGATGTCCCCTCAGCACACTCCCACTCAGCAGTTTTTGAGCCACAGTGTGAGAGTGTGCAACCATGAAGCAATTGTCAGATTTAAGATTGACGCATTAGTTTGCACTCAACCATCAAAGCCGTTCAAAGAGAGTTTACAATTTTCTTTTAGTGAACTGGTAAATATATTTGTAAGCCAGTATTCCCTCTCGAAGCTTCGTACTTCACGTGTTACTCAAAAGGGCTTAGCTTAAATCTACTGAAATGATGGCTGAAATGGTACTTTATTTCATCAGTTGCTTCAATTGTTAGCATCCCAAAAATTGTTCATTTCATCTATTCGTTCCCGCCCAAGTGCGATGGAGGTTCCCTCAATTTTCCCATTACGAAGTCTGCCATCACCGCCCCGCCCCCACCTTGACATCTGAGCCTGCCATGAGCGTGACATTGAGTGTATGCCAGCTGCCATCCAGGGCTCGAGAAGAGAAAAAGTCTGCCCTTCTCAGCTGGGACGCGTTACTCTGCAGCACAGCCACCTGCGCACCGTCCTCTGCACCAGCTACTCCGATCTCCAAAATCGTTTCTTCGAATTCGGCTACAAACATTAAGCCTCCGACCTGCAAATAGAGATGTCAAATATTATGGGCTTTAAACCTTTTTGAAATAATAAATTAGAAAAAACAGTGAAACATATTTATCTAAATCCTAAACGACAAATACTGTTAGTAGAAAAAACATATTTTCAATCTCTGCGAAATCACAGGTTGAAGATAGTCTACTCTATGACATAAATCGTAGAACTGAACATCTGACCAAATGTCGATTACTCAGCATGTCCTTTAAAAAAACATTTTTTTAGACCAAAAAAATCAGGTTTTTAAGCGACAAAATAGCTGCTTTTCTATGGAGGAAAAGTCGAGAATTTCACCCACATTCCGTTTTGATAACGTCATGCTGTAAGGTAATCAGATTAGTAGTCTACCAAAGCGCCTCATTAACCAAACCTAAAAAGGAAATAAAAACTCGGGACAAATACATGAAAGAGTTTTAAAAATTGTCGCGAAAGATTGTAGAGTCCTCATAGTTAATTAGAAGCCACTAGAAAGCTGAAAAGTATCTAAAATGGGAAAATTCCATGGAAATAATGTACAATAAAAACATACATGAAAGGTCAGTTAAAATTTTTTACGGAAGAGAATGTTTTTTTATACAAGATTGAGTGAAAAACGTTTAGAATGCTTCAATTCAAGACCAAACTCGAGCTCGAGGTCAAGGAAATGATGAGCATGAATGTGTCACTTTGAGAATCCGATCTACTCGTATATAAGATTTAGATACGTTTTAAGATTCCCACTGCCCTTGCAAACAATGTAGCCACTGAAATCCTGCCTTTGACTATAAAACTTGGAAATGCTCTCAAAACTAAAAGAGATTTAACTCGCAGTATACTCATACATGCATAAACCAGGCTTTTCCTCCCTACGAGAGGGTAGTCGACAGCAGGCCACAATCAATCACCCTTAGTCACTCTTAGTAACTAGGAGGCGAGAGAGGCAGCACTGGCCGCACCAGAACTGCCCGGATCAGTAGCAGCCCATCCCAACCATCTTCCACAGTCAGGCCCGACAGCCACAGCTGGTTTACTCCGACCGCTTCATTGAGTGCAGCCCCTCCCCCAGCACAAGACAGGTCAACTCAATCACGCGCGGGCAGGCGTCCAATGACAGCGTAAAAAATTAAAATTACCTCCTTATGCACTGCTTCCACTCACTTTTGTCAGCAGCCACCCCTCTCGCAACGTCCACAGTCAGACCCCTCTCATACAAAGCACGTTTCGCCCCATCCATCCTACTCATCCGTGGCCTACCTCGCACTCTAATGCCACTCACTTTCGACGTCTAAATCTTTTTTACCAGCCGCTCAACACTCATTCTTTCAACATGCCCAAACCATCCAAGCACTCTTTCATCCACCCGCCTGCACATTTTTTTGGACAACACCCGTCTGCCCCCTAACCAACTCATTCCTGATCCTATCTCTTCTTGTTACTCCATACATGCTCCTCAAACACTTCACCTCAAGCACATACAGCTTCCACTTCTCAGCTGCTCTCAAACCCCAAGACTCTGCTCCACACAGCAAAACTGGCACGATTAAGCTTTCAAACAGTCCCCTCTTGGCACTCATACTCGAACTCCTGCACTCTAAAACTTTCCTCATTGCCGCCAATGTCTTGCAGCTTTCACTCACTCGATGCCTCACTCCTACTTCCATACTATCTTTCACAGCCACGTCCGACTCAAGGTACCTAAAATGCTCTACCTCCTCTAACACTTCACCATTCATCCTCGCATCCAATGTTCCAAACACTCCACCTCTTTAACATATCATCACCTTACTTTTATTTACATTTACCCTCAATTTACACCTTTCGCACCCTCTATCAAAGTCTGCAACCAGTCTCCTCAGTTTTTCCTCCGAATCAGCAACAAGCGCTGTATCGTCTGCAAACAACAGCTGACACACTTCCCAATTCATACTATTTTGTCCCACCAACCGCGCACCTTTTCCCAACACTCTGGCATTCACTTCTCTCACTACACCATCCATAAACAAATTAAACAACCACGGCGACATCACACATCCCTGTCTCACACCTGTCACAACAGGGAACCAATCACTCATCTCATTCCTTACTCTCACACATGCTCTGCTCTCAATATAGAAACTCTTGATCGCATTCAACAGTCTCCCACCCACTCCATACAAGCCTACAATCTGCCATAATGCCTCATAATGCCTCACGGTCCACCCTGTTATACGCCTTCTCCAAATCCATAAATGCCCAAAATACATCCTTTCCTTTTGCCAAGTATTTCTCATTCACCTGCCTCACAGCAAACATTTGATCCACACAACCTCTACCACTTCTAAAATCACATTGTTCTTCAGCAAGCACACCATCCGTCATCACTCTCACTCTTCCAATTAAAACTCTTCCATGCAGCTTCCCAACGACACTCAGTAGACTTATACCTCTGGAATTACTACGCTCATATCTGTCACCTTTCCATTTATACAACGGAACTACACACGCGCTACTCCAATCTACGGGCACTTTACTAGCCTCAAAACACACATTAAACAAACGTGCCAACCATTTTACAACCGCATTTCCTCCTTTATTTAGGCATTCAACCATGCAGCCATCCATACCTGGAGCTTTCCCATTTTTCATCATATTCAAAGCACCTTTCAGTTCTTCACTTCTTATTCGACTGCTATTCATTTCTCCAAACACAGGTATTCTAACATCACTTCCAACAGCTATCACTCTCGCAACCCTATCATCCTTCACGTTCAGGAGTTCCTCAAAATACTCCGCCCATCTCTTCCTCACATTACATCCCTCCACTAGCAGCCTACCTACCATTTAAACAGTATACTCAGTGTAAGAAATTCCCGTCTTAAATAACGGTTGACTGGCCCCGGTATCTGAGGAACGTCATTACACTATTGTCATGTATGAGGTCTATTTGTTTATTATAGGATATCTTCGGTGAGAACAGCATAAAAGTTAAATACCACTTTGTATCTAAATGAGGGGAAAGTAAAAGTAACAATAGGGTACTGATTATAACTGGAAATTACGTTAGATATAGCCTGCCATTGACCTCTCATTTGTTCACAATATTTGCTGAAGCGTAGGCTTTCTTTATGGAAATGCAACTGAGACCAACGAAGTCCTCCAAAACGCAATACAAGCAGGGACAATATTTACAGGAGGAACTCATTGTTACACGTTAGTACAAGACAAACGCGTTTACAGCTACACCCTAATAAAGGCCAGGAAATCTCACTGATCTCCGATCATTGGTAGAAAGAACACCCGTGTACTAGACGGAACCAAAACAACTTTAATGTGATGAAGTTCGGAAATGAACTATCCTCAGAGTGCATAGTTTCTCCCCAAGAACTCGATATCCTGTAGTTGTTATACCTTAGCCCTTTGCTTCACAACACTCAAAAAGTCATGGGAAAAATTTTTTAAGATAATTATAGTAATTAGCCAGAAATATCAGCAAAATTGCCCTAGCATGTTTTTTTCTGCATAAGCAGGTGCTTACTTCCTTCTTGAATTGAAAAAATAATATGCTTCATAATGTATGCTTCGACGTCAAAAATGGTCGAAAAATTTGAGAAAAATATCAATCTAGTTTTTGCCTAATTTTATCTGTAAATACATGTACGGAAGAAAAACTTGCTCAAGTTAAATAAAAAAGGTATTAAATGCTGCATAGACCATGAAGCTTACACTGAGTAGATCTCAATAGCAAATGGCACGTGCAAGACTTCTGAAATGTTTAAAAATGTAGTTGCAGGAATGTTATTAATTGCCCTAATTTTGTCATTTAATCCAAATTATTTCCCTACTAGTTGAATTGCCTTGAAATTTCGTAAATTTCTCTAAACTGGAAGCACTAGCCATCTGGGAACTGGAGTTTAAGTCGGGAGGCAAAGGGTTAAAGGAATGCGAAGGTAGTAATCATTACTGAAAATGATAAACACTGTCTCTTACTTTTAAGCCATGTAATAAAAAATTAGATTACTACCGAGGTGATAACGCTAACCTGTGATCTGTAGGCGATAGATATTTGATTGACAACAGCGGGCGACGCAGTCAGGCTGGCCGAAAAAGAGGCGGTCGAATTGATGCCGTTCATGGTGCGGTCAGCGAGACACTCGAAGCCGTCGGCGAGGTTGTGACAGGTCGAGTTGTCAGGACAGCCGTGCCGAGCGCAGTGCTCCAACTCGTCACAGTCCTTGCCTTTGAAACCGAACGGGCAGGCACATCTGTCGAGAGAAGCAGGAAGGATGCGGCTCTGGTGCAATATGTGCGTTAACTACTTCAGCGTATGAAGGCAAGAGTACCGGATAATTCCAAGAACAACATTTGGGCCAATGAACCGTGCATAACGAACATTTCTGTCAATATTTTCCCCATAAAAATGGAACTTCGGAAAATAAACAGTCATCAATGATTATATGAATGTGTGGAGAGACCCTAACTCGAGTAAAAAATGAGATTGCAACTCTTTAGACGGAATGTGAATTTTTTAGGAGAGAGAAAAGAGAAAACATAAGAACAAGTACTTTCCAGGGAACTATTTCCAAGCAGCTCAAAAATTGCAATAAGATATTTTCTTACTCTAGTGTAGAGTTGAAAGGGTGGTCAAAGATGCGTTCGATCTCCTCACACCATTCCAGCAATGGCCCCACGTCACACAACGCAGTCATTTGGTTAGGGACCTCCTTACCTGGTTAGAAATTCCGCCACACTGCTCGTAAAGTCTTCTGCAAAGCTTTATCGTATTTACAGTTCTTCTTTGTTATGTTGGCGACCAAAAAAGTCATAGAGGTCCTATGAAAATAAATAATCTGCTATCATTCATTATCGATTTTTTTTTACATTCTGTATGCTTTGTTACAATCTTAACGGGAATAAATCCGGCACCAATCTGGCTTTGGAATCTCTCCAATAATCCATGACTCAATTCAAAACTCAGTTCCTGTGATGTAATATTCTTAATCGAATTGTTCACTCAGATCCACAAGTGAAACAGCCCACCGAGTAGAAGCATAACGCTGCACACAAGGGGCTACACAAAAACTATTTCCTATTTGACGTTGATTGCAGAACAAACTTGATGGTTAATTTTTCGTGATAATTCAGTTCCAGGATTTTTACTAATCTTCAAACGCAACTGAGTATGAAAATAAATTTATTGCTTATCCTACTTGATTATCTATACAATGCAAATAAATTTCTGACTATTCCATGTAATGCTGCCCCGAAGATATATTTCCCACCAATCTCACAACACGCTTGACGAGAAATGTTGCCAACCTTTTCTATGTGAAGAAGATCATGGCGCAAACTCACTGATAGTCATTCCACGTGACGCTGCACGTAGCACCATTCTGACACGGGTTGGAGTCGCAAGCAGCGTCCGAGACTGTGCCCTCGAGAACGTTCAGGAGTTCAATAGCGTTGAAATTTTCACCTGGAAGTTCAAATTCTTCCCCATCTATGACGTGGAGAGCAAACGGCTGCACGAGGCGCGTGAGAGAGCCATTGCTCACCTGCCAAGGACAAGGGGATTTAAATATTGCCCTATATTTGGCGACCACTTAGTGGTTCTGCAGCACCGACGTGAGCTCAGCAACAAAGAGAAACATGAGAGTTCACCGAAATAGAGACAAAGGCACTCGAATTCAAAACTCATTTTATTGATGTAGTCTCGCCTCGAGAAAAATAAGAAGAAATGATGAATCACATGACCATGTAATAAAGCCTTCAATGAGTTCTGGACACCAGTCCAGGTAATTAGCAGTGGTGGGCCAGCAAACAGGCTCAACACACTCAGATGTTCGGAAACATGTCTATCATTTTACAAAATTTCTAATACAATCATTAGATTTTCATCTAACGCTGTTCAACTTAAAATATAGTCAATTTAAAATTCAACTTAAAAATCCCTAACTGCCACTTGGTCTACAGCTCATCTAATTGCTTGATCAAACTACTTATTTTTATCAAAAGCTCGTTGACAAATTTTCTCAATTTAAACGATCCAGTTTGTAAAGTTCATGATATAAACGCGCTGCAAAATTTTAAATTAGTATTTTTCCGCCAGTTACTGATGACTGGTTTAACCCTCAACGGAACTTTAAGCATAAGAAAAGACTTCCACTATTGTTGAACAATTCGTTCACATTATGAGTGTGTTTAGTTCTAATTTCAACCAAACAGATGAAGTGAACTTTCAAAAGCGTTGCAGCATTATCATAAAAAATTTATAAAGACCCTCCCAACAACATAAGTTGTTTAAGAATCTTATATACACCGACAGTGAGCTGCGTCTCTGACCCGAGATGAGCTGAAAAATTCAATTTAGTCCAAAAAAGTGTATGGTTCTACTTAATTGCTAAACTAATAACTATTTAATCCCTCAAAACTTTTTTAGATATATTAATTAGGTCATGTTGGTATGAATCTGATGCATTTATGTTTAAATTGACATTTTGAAAACATCATGATCACAGAAAGAATATCATATGCAGAGCAGCATGGTTTTTTATCTACACCATCCATTCGACAAATAATATAGAAAAGCTGGACAAAATAACACAACTTAATAAAGTCTCACTCTGATATCCTGGAGCACTCCCTTGAAGTGATCACGCCCGGTCGGTGATTCAGTAGCCGGTGTAACTCCAAACGGTGTAGACGTAGTTGCTCCAGCCGATACTGGCGCCACAGAAGAAGTAGGGAATGATATTTCTCGCGACACTCCAAGTGGTGTTATTAAGGAATCAGTGGATAAAATGCCCTCTCGGTCAGGCATCTCAGTGGTACGTTCTTGAGACGACGTCCTCGATACAAAATCAATGTTGTCGCCCAGAGGAATAGTAGAATCAAAAGCATTCTCAGAAACACCCGTGTGTACGCCAGAAATTCCAGTATTTGTATCAGATATATCAAAGTTTACGTCAGAAGAGCCTCCTATCCTGACGTCATCAGTGCCAGCGCTGACGTGGACATCAGAGACTCCAGTGCTGGCGTCTGACTCGCCAGTCAGGGCAGGCTGCGAGAAGTCTGGGGTGCTGTTGGCGCCGGTGGTGATCCTATTGTTGAGGGAGGAGTCGTCATTGTCGTCCACACGGATGCCCAGCTGGCGCTTTGCCCTGGATAGTGACGTCGAGTTGACTTCAAGTGGCGGCATCATTGCTGACGACGGCAGGCCTCCCAAGTACATAACTTCAGGGCTGAAGATTCCCTCAACAGTCAAAGTTGCGTTCAGGCGCTGTACTTCGTCGACGAAGACGAGTAACTGGTCGTTATCGCGTGTGACCTGATGCAAATAAAATATTTGAAGAGGGTAAAAACCTTACTGAGTTTTTATTAACGATAATGCTATGTTCAACGTTTCCTGCATTTACGTTTATAAAGATGAAAATCATCCAAGGGCTGAACATTACGTTTGTTTACACGTGCGAATCATTCTGATACGAAGTTTACCTGTACATGAATGAAACCCTTGTCAAAGTGAAAGCATTTAAGAGAATTACTTTTCCATAATTGCAATTTCATATAGTATTAATACACAACCTTTGAGGCGTGCTGCTCTAGGATTGTTTTAGAAACTCTTAAGAATTACTTGTTTTGTGACTACCAAATCAACTCGTGAGGCCTAATCAAGCAAACAATTACACCCGTTATAATATAACACATGGGTATGGATCACCAAGGTTGCATTGCCAACTTCACCTGAAACAAGCTAGTTGCAAACGTGCAGTGCGATACGCCATCATCACTAACGAAGGCTAGCGTCAGATTCACTTTCAAATATTTAGAACATAGTGACAAGATATTTTCATAGTAATCACTTTCTCATTCAATAGTACAGAAAAATTTTACGATCATCATAACGATAATTTGACTCATCGTTAACAAGAACACGCACCACAACAATACGGCGGTATCAGGATATAATCATTATAGCGTACAGGCAGAAAAAACATCGAACACTTCGGTGACATGCACCACAAGAATTTAACGTGTTTCGAGTTGACTGTAAACACTCAGTCACTCTTTATTAGAAACTGTGAGCATGCCTATGTACTAAACAAAAGTGTCCGCTCGCAGTGCACAAAACCAGAATACAAGGGTACGAAACATTTGCTATGTCACTGCAGCTTTCGTTCCCTGCGATCATTTAATGGCGGAAATATGTTCGGTGGATGAATGTTCTCACAGCCTTATGATGTTGAAGCGGGCATCAGTTAAATTATTCAAATATTTACCCGTCAATGGAAACCCGGTTTCAGCTTCAGGGAAAAATATTGTGATGCTTTAGCTAACTATTACAGCATAGCAAAATTAATGGAATAGGTAATTGCATTAAAATTGTCTTCGTGTAACCACTTCAATTCAACAGAACCACAACAATGTTGGAGCACACGTTCATGCTCACATCTCTACCTACTGAACTAAATACGATCGCTAGTATAGTTGAATTGATCATTAAAGTGCGCAGGTCTTACAGAGCACACATGCGCTCAAGCACCAACGCACACAAACACACCTGCAGCAAATGAGGCACGCCGTCGTGCAGGGCAGGCTGGGGCACGCGCAGCAGCAGCTGCTCGGAGCCGCCAAGGCTAACGCGCACCACAGCTCGGCCGTCCTTCAAGAAGCACAACACGTACGCAGCTCCTGGGCACACAAGTACCAGTTATTGGATAGCGCAAGTTTTTAACATCTCAAATGAAAATTCGTACAAATATTTACAATATTCCACTACAAAATGTCACGAAAATTCTACGTAGTAAATTAGTGTTTAAAGTACTTCATCTCGTGATAACTGTCAATTAATTCCCTTTCGCAAAGTTGAGGCTCCCATGTTTAGTAACTGTAACCCTCAGTGGTTTTAAAAACTATCCTATGAAACCTCCTTGGAGTGAGCTAGCATGACCCACTCCAACAGAGCAATAATTACTCGAGCTCAAGTCACCAGTTTGGTCGAGGCGGGAGCCGATGTAGAAGATGAGGCCGTGCGACTGCCTGGTCCTCACGAGGAGCGACACGTCGACGCGTGACCTGAAGGAGGCAGCCTCGGTGGCTGGGATGCCCACCCTCACCAGGGAGTTCCTCGAGTTCTCGTTGTCCAGAGTGGCTGCCGTGAAGCCTGGGACCAAACAAGAGTTACTAAAAACATGCCCCCGATTTAAGAAAAGAGTGGAGTAAAAGAACTTAGAGAAAAAATGTCTTTGAAGTTTTGGCAAAAATTTACTTTAAAAATAATATGAAGACAAAGTTGTGGAAACTGTTCCACTCAAACATGTAATTAATAATATTCTTACTTATTTCTTGCTCTCATCTTCCGAGATAAACGCATTTTGTGTAATGAACCTGTCCGCTTACTGACTAGAGTACAAATTGAGATAATGGTCTCCAAACTGCTTCAAAGGCTTTTAGCAATCCTAATTCTAATCAAAGCACCACAGAATGTGTTATATAGCACTTGAAACAAACAGAAAAAACTAAAACTTTAATTAAACTATCAGCAAATATTGCACAGCTCTTGAAACAATTGCCAAGTATTGTTCAACACTCCAAGCGACTAGCAAACACGAGAATTACGCAGAGCTTTAAAAATTAGTAGTATCTACATTGCACGTAGAACGATTGGCAAACATTACACCGCACGTGAAGCAATTAACAAAAATTATACAGCACTGGAAACAATCAGCAAAAGTTAAACTACACTTGAAACAACAAATATTCCACTTCACTTGAAGCATTTGGCCAATATTACATTGCACTTCATACAATTGTTCAGAAATTTACCCGAAGCAGCAGCAAAGAAGATGTGACAATAAAAAATTAGGGTATTGAGCGTAGTACTGAGCTTTCTTGTCTCAAACTACACTTGTGAAAAACACTTTTTTCACGTGCACTAAATACAACCCAAAACGGACTCCGGGCTTTCAAATATAAGGCTTATCTTCTTTATTCAACGTAATAATTTCATCAAGAATTGTTAAACACATGTCCTAGAACCATATCAGTTTTAATAGTTTTTTTTTTAATTTTGTTTCTAAAACCTCTGAGCGTTACACAGCACATCATCAGTAGGAAGAGTGAAACGACCCACGAAAACTCGAATTGTTACTGTTCCAACTGATGATGGACAATGTAATGGTGAAAAAACTGAGAGATAAAATTTTTAAGAAAATCAGAAGAAGCGTTTTTTCTCATTTTGATATTGTATGTTTCAATTAGACAACCCGTCCCAAGCGTAAATCTATTCGGGATAACATTTTAAATTCAAAAGTTTCCCTGATTTTGTTCATTTTTTCCTAAACAGCACAATAAAAAGTAAATAGCAAGCAGCACAAAAAGTTTAAATATATCACAAAGAAATTAGGAGGCTCAAAATCAATTATAATAACTAGCAGGACCTGTGGAGACTCCACGGACAAAGGCATCGTTCAGCTAGGTGGACACGTGAAAAAATTCGGTCAACATTACCTAACAAATTCTAACCTAACCTATCCTAATCTAACATATTCTAACCTATCCTAACCGAAGGCATCCTGATAATGTGTGAAACATAGAAAAAACCGTGGACCCGTGAAATTATTTTATCAACGTTACCTAACCTTTGCTAAACAATCTAAACCTAACATATTCTAACCTAACCTATTCTAACCTAACCGATTCTAACCTAACCTATTCTAACCTAACCTATTCTAACCTAACCTATTCTAACCTAACCTATCCTAAAATAATCAATCCTAACCTAACTTAACTAATGTCATAGTTAAGCTCGGTGGACCCATGGAAAAATTTGGTCATCATTACCTAACAAATTCTAACATAACATATTCTAATCTAAGCCATCTCCTAACCTAACATGTGCTAACCTATCCTAACCAAAGCTATCCTGCTAATGCGTCAAACATTGAAAACCCTGGACGCATGAAAAAATTACGTCGACATTACCTTACCTATGCTAATCTAACCTATTCTAACCTAACTTATCCTACCCTAACCAAACCGATCCTGATAATATGGCAAACACAGAAAAACGTGGACCCATGAAAAAATTATGTCAACATTACCTAACGTATGCTATCCTAACCTAACCTACCCAATGTAATCGTTAAGGTAGGTGGATCCGTGAGAAAATTCGGTCCACATTACCTAATGAATTTTAATATAACATATTCTAACCTAACCCATCTTAACCTAACATATACTAATCTATCCTATCCAAACCTATCCTAATCGAAATTATCCTGATTAAATGTATGTCAAACATAAAAAACCGTGGACCCGATCAACATCAATTTCACCAACATTACCCATCTTATGCTAACCTAACCTAACAATTCCTAGCCTTTCCTATCCTAACCTAACTTAACCTATCCTATCCTGATAAAATGTCAAAACTATCAATGCATGTAAGGGCGATCTTTTTATGCAACACTCAGGAATTCGGTCTCCATGATATCGTAAACTCGAATGAGAACGTAACGGACGGACTAAGTAACTAACTAAGGAAGGGACAAGCAGAATATTATATAGATAACACCAATGGCGAAGCATACAAGGGCAGATTAAATACTAGAATATGCTAACGAACGGGCGGATATGAAATGAAACTTAGAAGCTGCTGGAAATACAATCATGCAAAAATTGCTCTTAAGGTTATAACTAAGCTCATCATTGCACTGAAATGAAGCAATAATGAAAGCAACAATGCGCACACGAATGAAGATAGCCCTGGTGTAGTACCAAAAACATGATCACTGGAGCCAGGGGCCACAGGAAAACTTCTTCACAGTAAAAGCGATTGAAGTTGGAATCAAGATTTCAGCTAACACCAAATGCAATCACTTCTAAGAACTGCTAAACAAGCGTCTGAAAATAAAACCTAAGGATACCGTTAGGAGGTGTTGTATGGTCTGTGAATACATCAGAGACCAGAAAATGGATCACAAAAATCACATTAACCTGGCTTATCAAATAACAAATTAATCTTCAGTGGAGACTGAATTTCAAATCAAATAATATCTTGATCACGTGACTAAACTTGCGGACGACTGAATTGAACTTTTAGTTTTCGTCTCCTTGAGCCACGGGAGTTAGACTCGCACTGTACAGTGCAGATGATGCGAGATCTGTTCTGATTTCATTTTTCCTCACCGTAAAAGCTCAGCCTAAGTTCCAATCGAACAAAGAATTAAGCGCATTCAAAATTATGAACATCTGGCATAAGTTCCAAAAAGCGCAGACAATGTTACGTTTGAATAGAAAATAATCATTGCCATGGCAAAAGGCAAAGCAGCGAATGACAAAACGTACAAAATAGATACGTACAAAATGTTGGATCCTTCGATTTCGTCTCTGGAGGCCCAAAAACGTAGGAGAAAAAGAATACTGCTTCAAATAAGGATGCTGTGCTCAGACGAACGTCATTAATAAATAAAATGCAATATCCGACCTTGAGAGCTACCAAGTTATTTCAATCGAAATAACTCCATCTTCAGTGAGTCATTCAATTTAGTTTGGAATTTTTTAACCAGGTTACAAATTTAAGCAACTAACAGGAGAAACCTTTCCCAGTACAGTAATCCTGGATGTTAAGGAGGCAAATTCATAGTACGATTGCGTATGACAGCAGACGACTCCCCGCCTACCTGCACCTCAATTACTTCTGACCTCAGTAGACATTCGTTTGGAAGGATTTATTAAAACCTTAACCAACACACGAAGTACGCCAAACACAGTGGGTACAAGTTAAAATAGCTGCTGGGGCAAAATTGACCCAATGCTCCAAATTCACTTATAACAAGGAGGTCAACCAAAATGTGCACACAAATGGTGAAGGTTTCATCTGGAATTCTAGATTCTGAAGAAAAAACCTATTTCAACCAGGCTCATCATGAGCCTGTTCCTATTAAATCTGACCAGTTTTTGAAAAATTTAAACCTAAGATGTAGAAATACGCAAACATCACTCCTGTGCGTTTTGATTATAGGAACCATCAGAAATGATGTACAAAATTATCTTATGTAGCACTTCAAGCAAGTCTGATACCCTACATTTGCTCAACCAAGAGGATACCCCATGAACGTATTTTATATATCTCGATCTATTTATATATCTCTATATTTATCTATGTATCTATTTGTTTAAAATCTATACCTATCTACTTATAGATCTCTCTCTATATATTCATACATATATATATTTCATGTTGTTGCTTTGTTCGTCATATAATGTAATATTTTCTGCGATGATTTTTGCTGATAGGATATTTAGTAAAATTAATTAATTCCGCCCCGATAGGAAAATGAAAAATGTAGACATAGTTCCCTATTTGACCCAGGTTCTGGAAATGGGTACCAGCTCAAACGGGCGTAACCGGCTCAAACGTAAAATTAATTTAGTAATAGGAAGATATTCAGTAAAATTTTAGATTCCGTTATTTTTATGAACGAGATTACCCCCAATAAAAACGGTATAGCTTATTGTGTTGGCAAACGATTTGCATCACATGACAGCAGGTATAATTTGTATCACAAGATGATTGTATCATTTAGAACTATAAATGTAATCGCAGAGGCGATTCAAAATTTTTTTTCCAGCGACTGCACTAAGTATCATCTTCATTACCAAAAAAGACGCAGCAATGACACTAAAATTTCAATTCAGAAAAATTTACAACACAAAATTAACGAAAGCCTCTAACCATCTTTCCATTAGCACAAGTTAACACAACTCATTTTCAAGACTATCAGTGATGATATAACGGTGCCCCGAATCATGGGTGCACGTCAAAATAATATCTTACGAACGAAAAACCGTAATTGTCAGGGAATGGTTGATGAGAATGTTCATTGTTTGTTTTAGACTTGGCAATACAGGGAGTGATTGCTTCGTCGCGTGTGTAATCTCTGTATAAAATAATAAGCCTGAACGTTGTGAACTAACAAAACTACGTAAATTTGTATAATTGGGAAATTAAGACTGCCTATGGAGAATTTCGAAAGGCAGCGAAACACACATACGTCTGAGAAGACCAACACTGGTTAAATCATGATATTAGTTTACTTGGAGAAAACCTATCGTTTCTGCTAAGTTACATTCATCATCACAAAGATCCCAACAAGAATTAAAAAATTTAACAGCCAAAATTTCAGCACCAGCTGGCACAGCCTGTGAGAGATGTGGGGCAAGTGCCACAAAGAGACAAGGACATGAGGAGACTGAAAACAATAAATGCTTAGCAGAAAAATAGATGAAGCAATTAAGCCACTCATATGAGAGCCAAGGTCAGTTTAAATCGGAAAAAACTCACAACAAACTAAGTCTCAGGGCTAATTCTTCTCAAATGGACCATGAAGATATTGATAAATTCTAATTAAACGCACTACATAGAAAAGTCAAGATTGAATTGAGTTACACTCCATAGAGAAAATTTGAAATCATTGTGTAAGCGAACATTCACCTTCAGTGTATCAGGAATCATTGGAAGGTAACTGTACTCGATGAACCTAAGATCAATTGAAATATGACGTGAGCTTCACTCACTGAGGCGGCAGGTGCGACCGAGGTACGGGCGGCGGCAGTGGCACTCGTAAGACGTCCAGAGGTCGGCGCAGCGGCCCGAGTTGAGGCAGGGGTTGGGCTGGCACTGCTCCTCACGCGGGCACCCCTCAGTGATGGAAACCTTCGTAGAAATCCGTAGTTGCCATCAGACCATTAAATAGCAACGGCTCAGTCATCATCCAACAAAACTAACGATATTTAAATTTATTCACAGACCACAATTGACTGCATTTACTTATGGCAATTTCTTGTGAAAATAAATGGACAACAAAAAAGGTGTCAAGGACTCATTGAAAGAAACTTAAATATTAACGTTTCCGAACTTAAATCTCGATGTAGTTTTCTCCTTTTGTCATTAGATTCCCTTGTTCACACAGTACTTTTTTTCTCTGCTTCACCAGCTGGTTATCTTGTTAATTTCCACATGCGATGATTTCATCCTATCAAAGATTAATTTCATCATATCAAAGCGGACATTTCTGGAGCACAAGAACTGCAATGTTCTCGCAATTAGATACTAATGAAAGGTAAAATAGTATTTTGAAGTTGATCAAAGAGAATATTAAAATGGCATTTTAATAATTCCTTTTGAACAGGAGTTCAACTTCAAGACTGACCTAAAAACTTAAAACTTAGACATAGATAAACAACGGAAAATTTTTGGATGGCACGAGTTTAAATGAGAATGAACCATTATGAAACCTCAAATAAATATAGAAGATAATTCTAGAATGGCGTAATAAATCTTCAATTAAATGTTTCTGTAGCACCGATTCTAAAGAAACGATTAAGCATGACGGGAGCCATTCTCGATCAAATAACTGAGCACATGTAAGACGGACAAGTCATGTCGGAAATAGTCGCAGCAAAGTCTTTGGGCCTCGTTCCTGATGCTCAGACTTGAAATCTGCATCACCAAAGGCAGTAGGGTAGAAGATAATAAAAATTAAGACGCTACGTGCGTTAGATTATATTGGAAGTGGTGCATATTTCACACGTTCTGACTTCTTGGCCTCTCAAATGTGCATTCGCGATAGAACAAGACGCTACGCAATGGGACGAAAAGCTATGAAAAATAAGCAAAAACCAAACCACATTGCCAAATATTTACAACCAGCTTTTCACGTTTTCTACCGGATGCAACATTGACTGCGAGTGCTGGAGAATTTTGGTGAAGAGGCGCAAACCAAATAGGTCGAGTTGAAACACTAGAACTTATTAAGCTTACGTTGTACGGTCGCCCTTTCATCACAAGAAAAAAGAGATAACCCATATCAGCACTAGAACAGGCAGTAAGCACACGAACGCAAAAATGGTCAACAATAGGACCGCTGCAGGCACACTACACCAGAGGGCACTTGATGCACCCACCTTGCTGATCTCAGGCAAGCTGGCGGGCACGACGCGCTGTCCGTTGATCGCCCCGTCCTGCAGGCACCCTGTCAGGAACGGCGCCCCGTTGGTCACTGCCCTGAGAGTGGTCGTCGCTCCACCTGAACAACACCGGACATATTACAAATTTCAAGATTATCACACACAAACGAGGATATATCCTCTCCAATTTAGGTGTCTCTATAAAAAGTTAACATTACATCCAAGATTTCAGGCGCACAGCTAATTAGATTACAAGTTAGCTTGAGCCTCCTCAACCTCAACAAAGACTTTCCAAAGAGTGCAAAGCGCGCAGCTATTTTATTAAGCAAAACCTATTCTTGAAAAGAATTGAGGTCTGCATCTAGCACGGTTTGAGGTAGAGCTCAGCTATGAACAAGGCTTTACATCAGGCAACTGAAATAGTTTCAAAAGCCTTACGCAGAAGATTGCGCTCCATCCTTAAATCGTGTTATGAAATATTTAAAAAATCTCTGCCAAGTTTGTGATTGAATATTTCTCTTTTAAAATGAACTTCAATCCATGCCTATAGCACCCTTTGCGAAACATGATAGTAATGTTAAGCTTCTACTTAAAAAATTGTCCATTTCCTATTGATCATATCATTCGAGTGCTTGGAAATAAAAATCTTATACCTATTCATTCCGCACGAAAGATTTCAACAATTATTCAACCTACTAATTGCAATAATTAATAGTAATAAAAATATCAAATCTTGATTCAAATTTTGTAAGACTAACATTACTCTTGATTAGTAACTGAAAATACTTGGCCGGAGACCGTTGCAAAAACTATGCATGCAAAAGTTAACTCACAGGAAAATTAAACAGAATCAAGAAGTTTATATCATTATCTCAACTGTCTTCGTTGTTGCCGACTGACTAAAATAATTATTTAGTGGTTCAAGCTTGGTCAACTTATTTGCAATGCATTTGTTTCATATACTCTAAAAACCAAAGTTTTATTCACAATAGTTTATGCTTAAAAATTTATTATGCGAAGATGTACTAGTGTGTTATTTGCTGAAAGTTGTACAATGCCACCAAGTTCGTGACAGAAAAATAGCAATAAGGGTTATTTTAAACTTTACACCTTGACCAATTTTCATTTTCATCCAGTCATAGCACGAGTTTATCGACTCCTCACGCTGTGGAAGTGAGTTCTTAATTTTAGTGTTAGCAAAGGGCAACCAGAACGCCAGAACGAGCGAGTGCGCTAGATCCCCATTGATCCCAAAAATCAAAATGCGAGAGAAATATTCGTTTTCTGATTTAAGGGAATGCCCGGCCCTTACGTGGACGAGCGACATCACGAATATAAAATAAAAATGTTGTGTACACGTTGTGTCGCTATGTTTAAAATGGATTAATCGTATCGCTCAACTTTCTTTCGGAAAAGCAAGTTAAAAATAAAAACTAATTTTAATGGTTCATAATCTTGCTATTCTTTGTTAGAGCAAAGTTTTTTCTTACTCATTCACACAGCTCGCTAGTATGGAAATTTATTCGATCATTCATGATAGAGAAGTCCTAGTAAGCGAAGAAATGCAATAAACAATACATACCAAGGACGGTGGTGGTGAAGGATGTGTGACCCTCTAGAGGGGCGATGGGGTGCACAAAGGAGTCCTCCCCTCCAGAGAGCTGGACGTGGCTGTCGTTGATCACCAGCCCCACACGCTCCCACTCGCCGCTGTTCAGGCCCTCCCCTGCAAAAATGCCCTCCCACCTGCAAGGGAACACGAAAATATTTTCATATCACTGTGAATAAGCTCAGTCACATCATAGGAGCTCATTCCTACTCACTTATTATGTGCTCAAACTAGATATTACTTTTAGAACAAGACTTTAAAATTTTCACTAAAACACACATAATTTCCCCTTTGCGTTAGGGCAGAGTGTATAAAGTCATACCTCGACATACGATTGCTTTAACATACGAATTTTTCAACATACGACGTGAAATTCGATTAAATTATAATTATCGGCTCTACACCCAATGGAACACCCAACGTACGACGTTGAAGTTTCGTGGCTATGCGGGAACTCTCACGATGGAACCGAGAGGTCAGTTCACAATTGAGCTTCACTCCGTAAACATCTCTGGTGATCGGCTTTTACTTCTTAGTAATTATTAGTATTATTTTCTCATTCTTTTTCATTACTTTATTATCATTCATTATCACCTCTACGACGACTCGCTACTGCGAGTCGTAGTAGAGGTGAGAAAGGAAAGGTAATGCTTTCATTTGAATTAAAGCAAAAAATCATAGAAAACCGTGAACGTGGTGTGCGAGTGAGCGATCCAGCTAAACAATATGGCGCAACATGTCTACGATCCCTACTATTATCAAGAAAAAAGAAAGTAGGTTTTTGAGCTTTGAAACGAATTAAATTGTTTTACATGTATTTTTATTGGAATAATTGATCCAACATATGAATAATTCAACATGCAACATAGGTTCCGGAACGAATTAAATTCGTACGTCGAGGTATTACTGTAAATCAAAGCAAGAACATAGAACGAGTTTACACGATAGCTCAAAGCCCGAGGCCTCCATCACCCACTGGTTGAGGAGGGAAGAGTGGAGGTTGAGTCTGCCCCCGCTGAGCTCCAGGCTGAAGTACGTCTCGCCGCTGCCGACTGCCAGCAGGCCGGCTGGCAGCGTCGTGCGCAGCCACAGCTCGAGAGTGTAACCTGGCGGAAGAATGGTACAACGTATTAAAAACTGATGATTATTTCCTACTAGTAAAGCATCACTGTTACAAAAACATTATTGTTATTGAAGGGAAACAATAATTTTATGCTGATAATTTATCACGGGCGACACAAAACACCTGAACTTTATAACAGTCCAATAAAACCAAGAGTGATGGAAAATATATATCATTCATTGTAGTTGAAACCTCAAAAACCTGCCATTCAAGAAATAGTGAAGAAATTTTAGTTTTTTAAATTACGTCCCGTATATGCGTCCTCCCGCACGACAGCATTTGTCGCGTTTTGCAAACGCGAGTTTTTTAGATTTCCTGTGGCAACATTGCTGCGGACCTTCCGCACTGGTCCGCCGGGCTAGCGCGGCTTGTTTTTCGG
>JACJUY010003684.1:0-15786 GCA_014220935.1 Platorchestia sp. MABIK | reverse complement strand
TAACCGCTGCAACATCTCAGCTGGGAGACTGTGAATATCATCCAGAATTCTCTGTTTACCCTCATCCAGTGCTCTTGGTCGAGTCGTGTACTCTTTACTCTTGAGATTGCCCACAAAAAACAATCACAAACGGACAAATCTGACGATTTAGGGGGGCAGGGAACGTTACTAAAACTTGAGATCACACTGTTACCGAACAATTTTCGTACAGTTTCAATTCGGTACATTATCCTAGTACGCTAAAACAACCTTCAGTACTACTTCACCAACACGTGAGGACAACCCTAGCCATAACTACCTCCACACGTCAAAATAATTTTTATAATCCCTGTCTCGATTTGCAAAACAACTATTACTGTCCCAGCGTAACAATACCAGTATTAATTTTTGCTAGAGAAATCTTTCACATCCCTTTACCATACACGCAGCAACATGTTATAACAGCTCTCGTCACTACCAACTCAATTTGATCAAACTAGCTCACCATTACAGCACTGACCCGATGTCACAAATCTCACTTTAGTCACTCAACAACTCTGGCTACCTCACGTTCGACGAGTTCTCATAGCCATGTCATTAACCCGTGGTACACAAGTATTAACATTTAGCACTTTCTTAGCAAGTAGAACTCGAAATTAAATATAGAGAATCAAATAGAAGATGAAATTCATTTCGTAATAAGCAAAAACTTTTGTGAGCGTGGTAGCTAACAATGCTTTCAATGAATAAAGTATGAAGAAAGGCGTCCCGATATATTTTATCATTACAAGGTGAGTTATAATAACTGACTAACACACGTCTTAATATGAGGTTTCCAGCTACCTGCTATATAAATTTTACAAATTTGAGTTCCTCTAATAACGACACCATTTATAAGTTATCAATTCTCGGCAACATCGTTGTATATGGAAAAGTCTGAAGTGCCACAAAATGCAACTCACTGAATAGTTCCCGATTGAATTCCTACTATCAATCTCTTAGCAGCACGTATCAATGCTGCAGACAAATTAAAGAAGTCAGCACAGTCTAAACAAGCCTTAAAACTTTAAATTGAACATTTTTGATCATATTGTACCCACGAGTTGAAATATTAATTCGCACTGTCATTCCCTAACTTTGAGCTATATTAGTTCTACATACGGCTAATCTACCAGCCTTGATGCGTTGTATTGCGGTTTCTACCAGAGAGCAACACAATGATATGATCACTCACCCTCAGAAGAAGAAGGTGAGCTAACGAGTAGGTGAGATGAGCCCGCCAATGAGAAGGTGGTGAGGTCGTCACAGAGACGCCCCGTGAAGCCGGGCTGACAGTGGCACGCGAAGTCATGGCGCGTCTCTTCAAAAAGCAACGCCTCACAAGTGCCGTTGTGGGAGCAGACCACATCTTCACACCCTGTTAAGATTACGGAGCAGTTCTTCCCGCCGTAACCCTCCACGCAGTCGCACGTGTAGTCCGCAACCTGGTTATGTCAAATATATTTTTGAACAAAACCTTAAACACGCTTTTCTGGCTGCAGATGTGATGATAGCAACACACTCAAAGAACTTTTTGAAAGAGATCTGTTGAATTATTCCTTTACATTCAAAAAGTTGTTGGGACAGTGACGGTTTCAAAATTCGTAGCAACTAAAGGTAAGCCTCGAATTCATTTTGTTGTTCGCACTGACTAAAGCACAGTAAACTCACATCAGAAAAGTCTCGCGGTCACAAATAGATAGTAGATTATGGTATGATAACTGTTTGAGACCCCAACCACAAAAAATGCGATATCAAGACACCATTTAGTATGAACTACAGAAAACGGAATCTATGCGCATTCCCACACAATACTCTGAGCATAGAAACAGCAAGTTAGAAAGGAAGAAAAAGAAAAGACATAGAAGAGATATCGAAGAAGACATCGAAACGAACAGAAGCGAAGTAGCCACGAAAGATGGTAGTCTTGAAGGCTTATCTATAGGTGAGGTAGCTTAAAATCGTCTCTGAGGTCGGTAGTCCCCGTAGCATGGGATTAACAAGCCTACAAGAAACAAGTGTCCTGAAGTGGACTCCTGAAGTAGATTACTCACAAAAAGATGAATGATGAAAATTAGAATTTAAAATTTAATTTCGCAGCACTACGAATAATATTTAGAAATTCTGAAAGAATACGAAAGATTCCGGTACTTTACAAGGAAAGAACAGATGCAGATGGCATAGATAAATTTTTGTTTCTGTTTGACATCCATTTTCATCTTTAAGAATGAGAGCACGGGCATTGAAGCCAGTAATTAATCACCTTTGGATTACTCTCCCCATGAGTTTGTCTTCGCACATTCTCTACACGGCGTTAGAAGCCACTCACACGAGCCTCGACAGTGAACCAGATCTAGTAAAGAACAACCCATACTGAGCATGTAACTCCTTTTCTTGGCCTACTCCAATAAGTTCTTATAGTTGCTACAAATAAAACATTGTCACCATGCGTTACCTCGCACTGACGATGGGTTGATGTTTTTCCTGCCTTGCATTGCATGTGATCCGACTTCCTGACGATTAACCTCACGGCGTTTAATTATTCTCTTTTTGAGCAAAGCCCTTAAACACTTTCATCTACTTTGATACATATTCTGAAGAATTAGTAAAACGCGCTCGGAGTTCAACTTGGCGATGGAAAAAATTAGTTTAGATGTTAGTTTAAGCCTCCCTAACCGCAACACAGGTGTTCAAAAGAGAGGAAAAAGAAAGGCATCATTTAGTACGAAGTTCAGGGAACGCAGAATCTATGCACAAGATGCATAGAAACAGTAAGTTGAGAAAGAAGTTTATGAAAAAGAAAAAGCTGAAAAAGAAAAAGCTGAAAAAGAAATAGCTGAAAAAGAAATAGCTGAAAAAGAAATAGCTGAAAAAGAAATAGCTGAAAAAGAAATAGCTGAAAAAGAAATAGCTGAAAAAGAAATAGCTGAAAAAGAAATAGCTGAAAAAGAAAAAGCTGAAAAAGAAAAAGCTGAAAAAGAAAAAGCTGAAAAAGAAAAAGCTAAAAAAGAAAAAGCTGAAAAAGAAAAAGCTGAAAAATAAAAAGCTGAAAAAGAAAAAGCTGAAAAAGAAAAAGCTGAAAAAGAAAAAGCTGAAAAAGAAAAAGCTGAAAAAGAAAGCAGTAGGTGCTGAAAAACCGGACAGAAGTAAACCGAAAAAAGATGGTCCGTATCAAAACAAAAATGATTCTTTTTCAACAAAAGGAAGGCTCACCTATCTTTTAATTTAAGACTTTACATATTCCCCTGGAAGCGCTAATTCCCACATATACAATAGACGTATCCCCCTGAGGGGTTGGCGATGGAAAATCAGATTTAATATTCGTCATAACAAAGGAAATGTTTCCACTCCATGTGACCATCTACACCATCCATCAAGTACTTTCAGCTTCTAGAGAGTATTCACAGCACCCATTAACTACCCACAGCATCCGGTGAGTCCCCAGGGCCTCTCCCTCCAGCCAACGTCCATCGTACCAGCAAATATTTCTCACCATTATCGCTCCTGACGCAGTCATGCTCTCGCGAGGTGCACTCACCAGGTCTTGGCAGGAGCCGTGCTCGCAGGGCGAAAAGCGCTCGCACTCGTCGATCTCCAGCTCGCAGTTGACGCCCTCGTAACCAGGCTCGCATTGACACTCGTAGGCATTGATGCCGTCCACGCACTCGCCATGCTCGCACGGATTGCTCTCGCACTCGTCAATGTTGATTTCGCAATTCTCGCCTGTAACGAGAATGAGTTCCATAAAAAGAGCCACGAAGGAGAAAATTAGCCCAAGATAGCCCATCTCGGCAATAGCAGCAAGCATTTCAACGTCTTTGTGGATAACTACCTAGCAGGCCATGCTTAAAATGCGTCGAATCTTAAAGAGGATGATAAAACATTGAACGGAGATTATCAAAGCAGCCTGTACCGAAAAAAGTCCTCTCAAAAGAACGAGCAAAATCTGAACTTCAATCCTTTACTTGGCTTTGTGGTAAAGTTGACCGTTTCTTTCCTAACTGTAAAATTCTTTAAACAATCTTGAAGTTTGTACATAATTTAAAATACGATTTCATCAATTTTCGAATTTCCTTCCAAATAAGTACAATGAACTTGTGAAAATGCCAAGACGTTCATATAATTTATCTATAATAAGTTCGAGCCGTCTCAACTCGTTTTAACAATTTGTGAAGGGGAAACAACGCAAGGCGGCATGACGCAACAAATATCAAACAATGTTGCACTTGAGCATAATGAACAAAATCTCTACTGGACACGAATATCACAACTCTATACTTTACTTCCGCAACTACAGGGTGCGTAAGGTATCGGTATCTGAGGACATTTATGTTTGTGTAATTTAAACTAGCCCGATAATAATTAATGTATTTTTAATTTCAGGAGATCCCATGGGAGATACTATTATAACTAATGAAATGAAAAGACGCGCTGTGATAGTGTATTTAAAAACTAAACACAGCAATTTAGAAATCGCAAGATTTCTAAAAGTCTCCGAATCTTTCGTTCACAAAGTTAGAAAAGAGCTGAATGAAAACAATGGAAATTAATTGGCCACGAGCAAGAGAAATTGGCATTGTCAACGCTCTGACTCACTCAGAACACGGAGTTTCCAGCAACATTGATGGTTTTCGGTGTTGTTAGCAGTGAAGAGCACATCATGCCTCTTTTTTTTTCCACAGGGCCTTAGAGTCAATACAAATGTCAGTGTCGAGACTCTCCACACCATTGTTAAGCCTTGGATAGACAGCGTAGCCAATGGAAGGGCCTACATATGTCTTCCAATAAGATTCGGCTGCATCCCATAAAGCTCTCAAAACCCAGAATTGGAAGGCCGAGAATTTTCATGATCATGTCAAACCAAACTTATGGCCTCCTAACTCACCAGACATTAATTCTTTGGATTATTAAATGTGTGGGCGTCGTTGAGAAGGAAGTTAATAAGCATCCCCATTACATAAAATCCTCCCTGATGGAAGCAATAACCTGAGCAATAGAGGACATAAATTAAAAAAAAAACGATCTAAGCTTGCATTCGCTTTCGGACTCGAATTGAGTCGGCGATAGAAGCCGAAGGAGGAAATATAGAATAAAACGAAGTTTAATACTGTGTTTATCTGTTTTGTTACAAGAAATTGTAAGTTTCAACGATTAACAGTTTCATTTTTTATTTTTCTAAAAGTGCGTAAGGTATCCTCAGATACCGTACGCACCCTGTATTAAAACTTTAATGAGAGTAGAAAGCTTGTGGTACGGTCAGCAGTCCTGCCGATATTTTTCGGAGTCATTTCCTTCACGGGACAACGCCAGTTAGGTGGCCTCACTAACTTGTACAGAAATTTTCTTCACACTCGAAGGTCTGTATCTCCATGATCAGTTAACCACAACGGAAATAATGCCCGGCATGGAAGTCAAGCATGCAAATGAAATATTTTACATTCGCAGGCTATGGGATTTTGATAGCACTTGCCACTGACGCTTCTTCTACTACCAGAGAGGAGCCTAATCAACAGTGGATAATACTATTCAATAAAAAGATAGTAAGAAGCAGTCAATTTAGAGGTAGTAAAAGGATGTGAATAAAGGGTAGCGAAGCTATTTACGTAGTGATGATATTCATCACCTGACATTAAACATTTATCTAGAACAAATTGAATACTTTTTCGCACTAATATGAAACATAATAATATTTCTACTTTTATCTTTACCTACCTTCATTTATCTACCTTTATATTTCTACCTTTAATCTAACAACACAAGGATTTCGTGCATGAGCAGTAAGTGTGAACATGAGCATTATAAAACACAGACTGAACAGGAGCATTATTGGTCACTACATCACGCTCATTACACTGCGCAGCGAGGTATCAAATTGAAGTCCGGCTGCGGTGTAACCATTTGTCATCACTTTCATGTGTTGCCAAATTCCCTCAATTTTGCGGGGCACCTCAAATTCTTTTGAAAAGGCAGGGTGAATGTTAAGCGAGAAGAACTGATATTTCCTCCCAAAATAATGTGGCAGCTGTAGATTTAGTGTAAGGAATAAAATCTGAAGGTTGTCCCGTTCGCTGGCTTATCGTGCGACACTATTGCAGAGCACGAAACAACAGTGCTAAATTATCGAAAGTTCAAGCTAACTTGATAATCACATCTAAGGCCTGATATTTGTCACAGACATGATTTCACGTACTTTTCATTTGAGCGAGAATATCTGATGTAGCAATTTCTACTCTACTTTGAACACTTTACTAAAGGCACAGTGCCACGAAAATAAAAAGAATGCAAGTACCTGTGAAGCCAGGGATGCACTGGCACACGTAGCCTCCAGCAGAGGCGAAAGAGAAGTTCTGGAAAACGCCGAGCTCGTAGAGTGTGGTGTTGCTGCGCTCGTAACACGTGCCTCCAGACTGGCATGGAGCCGCCTCGCATTCGGGAATGTCTACTTCGCAGTTCTTGCCTGATAATGAGAAAGCTTTTTAGCAAAGCGAAGCTAATTGCTTAGCATTAAAAAAAATCCATTCCTAGTTTATTTCCAAGAAAACTATAATTACAGATACTGCCATAGTGCGAAATGCGAAAGACTGGCAATCATCAGATGCCATTTGATGTTTACGAGCGTTTCTCGATAATCAAGAAAGCAAAATTCAGATACAGAGTTACTGTGTTCTCTACGGTATTACTACCAATACCTCACGTACAAACTTAATGAAAAGCGTTCTGAACCAACAGAATACCAGCTGCAAGCATTCTTTTAACATCCTTCAAAAAAATACGAAATTCCATTCTTCGAGACTCGAGGGGATGCTGTCACTTTGATGATTATTACTTCATTTCACAAAAAATGAGACAGAATAGTCAGATATAGAGACATGCTACGAGATTTTCACGTACTTCATTTACAAATAGGCATCATAAAAATATTTGTCACCTCACCTGACGGTATAAAGGCCTTTGACTGAATCAAGCATACCTCACGAACACAAGCAATCTTGAGGAATAATATTCACTTTATTAATGAAGACTTGAGTAGGCACAATTTTCTATTGCGTTATCGATATTTTTACACAAGTATAAAAACTAATTCAGCTTTTCAAACGTGGAAATATCCTTGATTGCGAGGGGAATACTCCACAATAATATTCCTTAAACCAGAGTTCCCATTTCTTACAAGCTCTCTACAACCGTGGGCCAGAGGGTTACCTTCATAGCCATGATAGCACGCGCATGCGTGGTCTTTGATGAGGTCGGTGCAGTTGGAGCCGTGCTGGCAAGGCCGCGGCTCGCAGTCGTCTATGTTCAACTCGCAATGGTCTCCCTTGAAGCCCGTGTCTGAGCAGTTGCACGCGTAGCTGTTGATGCCGTCCACACACAGGCCTCCGTTCTCGCACGGCATCGGCTGCACAGCAAGAGCTGCTGTCAAAACCTCGACTGACAAATCTCGCCTACAGTTAGTTAGCTAGTCGTTTTGCAACAGATAAGGTTAACAGAAGTAATGTGCTAACATGAAGAATTGCTAAAGCAACGTCAGGCCAATTTTCAAAACACGTATTTACTAAAAACCATTTTCAAAATTTTTAACCCGCATCACACTCCGATGCAGAAATAAAAGTCATTTCGAGACACAGCTTGTCGTTAGAATCAGATCTACAAAAACAAGGGATATTTACAAACGTTAATCAGGGAACGAGCAGCCAATTACCGTGGGGAAACAATTTTTTAACCCAGTTCCAAAAAATGCACATTCTTCAAAATAAAATACTTGGCATATATTTATTGTAAATACATATAACGAACTGTTTTCCACAGTGAAGTATAAAGCAAGCAGAGACAGTACAGAAACAAGGAACTCCAACTAGTGTTACAAAAACGTCAATAAATCGAAAAAACGGAACCGTGAAGTGTCACCTTAATTTTTGATAAATCTCTTCCCGAAGGTGGAAGAGAGAGTAGCTGGCAATGTGGAATTCAGAAATTAGGATCTAAAGGAGCTATACATTTTTAAAAATAATTATGAATAAAATAAAAATTGGTAAAGAGACTATGTATGATTTAAGTAGTTTTATATTTAACTGAATGGCCAAACGGCTAGCGAAAAACTACAGTAGCCGCAGGGCTGAGTACGAGTATGGAGTCAAACGAACATGGTAGAAAAATTGTTCGATTTTTTAAATTTGTGTGTATAGTTGGTTAGTTTCTACTCATGTGCAGTGTGATATAGTGCATCAGAATTTGGATACGCAGCTCAAGGCCGTCATTCAGGTACACATGATATTCACGATTAGAAGGCAAGAGGATCACTTTTAAGAAAATTAATCATTGTCACTCATCAACTAACAGTTAAGCGCATAGTTAAACTTAATACTCACTTCACACTCGTCAATGTTCGTAGCACAAATGGCGTCCGTGAAGCCTGGCACACATACGCAGGAGAAAGTAGCGATGAGGTCGATGCAGGTGGCCCCGTTCATGCAGGGCATCACCTCGCACTCATTGATGTCAGTCTCACAGTCTACTCCCGTGAATCCTGGTGAGCACCGACACTCGTACCCATTAATTTGATTAATGCAAGTACCATTGTTGTGGCAAGGATGCGACAAACACTCGTCGAATTCAACGCTGCAGTGATCGCCGGAGTAGCCAGGGAGACAGTAGCACTGGTAAGAGCCTTCAGTGTTCTCGCAGATGCCGTGATTGCAAAGGTCAGATGTGAGAGTGCACTCGTTTACATCAGACTCGCAGTTGGGTCCTGCAGTAGGAAACTTTCATTTAGTAAAGCTTAATGTACATATACTTTTATATCAGACCCACTTTGATTAGTGTGATGTACAGAATGTTCAGCCAGAATGGTGACTTGAGTGAATGAAGGCAATTTTTCATGAAAACGCTTGAAATAATTCAGCTTTAGCTTTCAATAGTTTCTCACAAAAAGTGTTGAAATTGTCAAATATTTTTTTCCATAAAGTATTGATAGTAGACACTTGAACTTAGTCTCATTTTAAACGTTAACTTGTGAACTCTGAGTTAATTTATTTGATCAATCTTCAACGGAATGGCCAAAAATACCTGGACAAACTCGTTGAATAAGTAGTGTTAAAAATCGATTCTACAGAGAGGGTGGATGCAAGGTGGAACGTCATGCTACGTCACGATTTCCGTATAGACTATTTAAACGAGTTTTTTGGAGAGCGTGCCATTGGAATTGGGCATAGTATGGCCACCGCGGCAAACCCAACCTGACATTTTTTTCTCTGGAATTGTTTTAATAAAATTCATGGAACCACAAAACACCTCCAATTGACTTGCAAGATTTACATGACATTATTCAAAATGTTAAGGGGCTTAAAAGATTATTAGATTATTAGTTAGTTTAAGCCTCCCTATCCGCAACAAAGGCGATCCAAAGAGAGGAAGGAAGAAGGCAACATTTAGTATGGAGTTAAGGGAACGCGGAATCCATGCAGAAAGGGCATAGAAACAGTAAGATAAGAAAGAATTTCATGAAACAAGATCAAAGTTGAAGAAGAAAGTAGTAGGTGTTGAAAAAAAAGGACAGCAGTGAACCGAAAAAAAGTTGGTCCGTAACAAAACAAAAACCTATGTTATTTTAACAAAAAGAAAGCCTACCTAACCTTTAGCTCGGGCCCTCACATTGCCCCCCTGGGAGCGCTAATTCCCATAGATACAATAGTTGTATCCCCCTGAGGGGTAAGGGGCTTAAAAACAGTCCGCAATTGATGCTAGCAACGAGAGCTTGGTGTCAATAATGTCTAGAAAACAACGGCGGTTATCGGTTTGAATAGGTACATACTGAATATATGTGATCAAATGAAAAATTGCTCCAGTATTAACAACTGGTTTTCTAAATTATACTCCTTATTTATTGTTCTTCCTACTTTAATTTCAAGCGCTTTCAAACAAATTGATTTATTACATTTTTGAAGACCCTTCGTAACAATAGGGAAAAATCTAACTTATTAGTTACAATTCCTAAATTATAACTATAAATTAAAAGTCATTTCAACAAAGGAGAGTAAATAAATTAACGGTTAAAATTAGACTAAATTCAAGCAACTAGAATTAATATTCTTTGAATAATGAATATTTGAAAATGTCAACACCCAGTACGTACAGGGTGACGGGCATTTTTTTTAAACAAACTTCAACACAAGTTTAGGACAGTTGAAATAAACACTTTTAGGCAATAATCGCGTGGTTGAAAAAGCTTCGGTAAAGATTTCAATCTTCATGTACCAAGGTATACTGATATTACGCCCCTAGATTTTAACTTCTGGGGACATTTGAAGAGTTTGATGCACGAAACACCGATTCATTTCGAAGAAGACCACATCAATAGAATTATTGAAGCCTTTGGAAGGATTTGTGAGACTCCTGGCGTCTTCAATCGCGTCCGGCAATCATTGCACCGGCGTTTAAACGCCATCATCGCGACATATGGTCGTCATGTTGAACATCTTTTGTAATTAATTAACCTAGTTTATAAAACTCTTTCTTTTTGTTGTAATAATAACTAAGTCTGTTATTCTTCCTTTCGTAGTCATAATTAATACCGATTTCTATTTTTTACATTTATAATAAAAATGTTTCCCTAACTTCTGCATTTTAGTTCCCTGCCACTCTCTGAATACGAATTTGTCTCTGGTATTTTTTAAATTTCAAGTCCTTGTATTTCCTTTACGAAGCATTTTCGATCACATGGTTATTGAATAGAAATGTATTTATTTCAACGGTCCTAATCTTATATGGAAGTTTATCTAACACAGTGCTGGCCACCCTGTGTATATACGTGAAATTTTGTAAGATAACTAGTTCATTTGGCTGTATCAGGCTGTTTTAGACTCACATGTACATCGAAGTATGGATGAACTCGGTACACGCATTCAATACTACATGTAAAAGCAAATTTTTCACAGTATCTTCAGATTATATGCTAAAAGAAATATACTATCGTTCCACTCAATCTGAACACATGAGATCTGACACGCATTTACAAGGTAAGCTTAACATCGGAACACATAAATACTGTCTGGCTGCTCGTAATACGGCTCGCACGTGCAACTATACATTACTAAACTCACCAGTAAAGCCAGGCAGGCACGTGCACGTGTAGTTAGTGAGCCCATCGACGCATTGTCCTCCGTTCTGGCAGGGAGAGCTCTCGCACTCGTCAACTTGCTCCTCGCAGGCATCTCCTGTAAACCCTGGTGGGCAGCGACACTCGCTGCTGTTGACGAGGTCTTGGCACACACGCCCCTCAGGGCACTGCACCCCCACGCAGTCGTCAATGTTGTGGTCGCACAATACACCGTCGAATCCTGCCCAATTATTGACTGGTTTGATGCAAGTTAGCGTCACCTAGTGCTGCTTTACCCTTAAATCATAATTAAGTTGCAGGGTAGACTGTGACATGCAGCGTAGATGTTATCCTTAACAACAACTAAAGCATTGCAGTACAATGGTTAATTATTGATCACGGCCTCAATGTGAATGCCTAATGTGGCTGCGGTTCTAAATCATATTTAGCATAGCACTTTTTAGAGGTAGTCTCACAAGATTACGACTAAATCCAAACATATAAGTTCGTTTATTGATCGCACGGTCATCAACGCGAAAATATATTTAATACAGTTCTCTATAACCTTGCGTCCGAGGACTGACAGCAGTACATTCCCTTGTTCAAATGTGTATTTTAGATTAAATTATATGTTAAATTGATCCTCTCAGAATTTAACAAAGGGGATTTCAAAAGAGGAAGGAGGAAAACACCGTTTAGTAAGGGATTAAGGGAGCAGGAAATCTATGCACAAAGTGTGCCTCACTCGCCTGCGGACAGAAACCGGAAGACTAAAAGAAGTTTATGAAACAAGATAAAAATTGAAGAAGAAAGCAAAAAATCTAAAAAAATGTATAGCAGTGAATTGAACAAAGGTGGGTCGTACCAAAACAAAAATCCTATTTTATTTCAGTGAAAGGATGGCTAACCTAGCCTTCAGATCGAGGCAGCGCATCGTTCTCCTGGGAGCGAGAACTCTCATAAATACGATACTTAAATGCCCCAGAGGAGTGCAGCTAATGTAAAACTATGAATTTTCTACCGGAAGCGAGTTTATAAGTTTAAGACACTTCAGGCGCTACCATGCTCACCAGTGTGAGAACATCACCCACACCCAGTAAGAGTGAGACGCGCGCTATATTGGAAATCAAAAAACTCTACCTCTACAAGTCAAACTATTATGAGCTACTTCGACACATACTCGTAGGTAGCAACTGTGCCCGTCTCTCAGCTGGTGGAACAAGTACAGTTACGAGTTGCTAGAACAACGCGCAGTCTCACTCAGAGTGATTTCTACGAGCAAAACGGTGAAGTACTTAAGATATAGCTCAAAATTAGAGTAAAAGCTCCTAACCGGTAGCGCAGAGACACTGGAAGCCAGGTACATCCTGATCGTCGTTGGAGACGCACTGTGCCCCGTTGAGGCAAGGGTCGGAGGAGCATGCATCGTAGGGCTCGGTGCAATGCATGCCTGACCACGCGGGCAGGCACTCGCACGTGTATGTGTTGATGCTGTCACGGCACGTGCCTCCGTGCAGGCACGTCACTCCTGCGCATTCGTTTTTGTCCACCTCGCATCGTGCGCCTGTGAATGGGAACACACAGAAGTGGTACCTCAATATACGTCCGTGATCTAGGCAAGAACTTAGGCTTCCTATCAAAAGGGTCGAATATTAGGCGGTTTTCTGTTTACGAAATGAAGGGAAAATGAAAATTGGTTCTCATAAATCATTCCAAAAAAGTGATGAGACATACATCGGTGAACTAGCATGAAATAATTCAAACAGTTTATAAAATTAAAATATCTATGTACATGCACAATTGACTGAAACAAGGAAAATCTCAGGGAAACCTTCAACTTTCGAAAACGATCCAACCCCGGTAATAAATCATCGGTAAAATATTTTTAGCACTTCCTCCTATGCCTCACAAAATTGCGTTAGCCCTCCCTCTCCTTGAAAGATTTAAATCTCCCATGAAGCAGATCACTTTTTTGTCTCATTAGGCCTTATTTTTCCCCAAAATCGGCATGTTTCAATTTTATTCGATCGCAAATCATTGCCCACGGTACAGGATCACCTCTACATTGCTTTCTTCTCATCCCGACCAAAAAAGTTCAGTTTTCTCTAATGCCCCTTTGATTTTTTGATAATGGATTCCATTCTTCGATTCTGCCTCTAAATTGGATAACTCTTTTCCCAATCTGAGATATTGTTTCAGCAAACGACATAAATAAAGTAAAGTCGTGTACGCTTGTCATCTTGCTTTTCAACGGCCTCTTTTTCTCCTCTATGGAGCTGCTTACCATTTTCTTCGTTGCCTTCTACTTCACGATCATTTTAGGAACTCATTGTTAACAAATTGCCAATAAAGTTGCGCGAAAAACTCGAAATCGCATGAAAAATTGCGCAGTTGCAGCTTATGCTGTTCGATGAATGACCATAACGAGCGTATCGCAGCTTGTGCCAGACAGTCATGTCTTTTTTCAAGTTCATTTAGACAAGTGAAAGTTCCAGCACACGATTAGTATTCAAGACAATGGTCATACGTCAAATTTAATTTGCCACGTCCACAAAGGTAATATGCTCAAGTCGGACTTATTTCGAACGGACGTATTTCGAATATCACTGAGTTAGATTACTGCTTCACACGCAAGAATACTAAAAACGGAGTAAAATGTGAAACTGGGATCGTACACGGTTCTCCCTCCAGCCTGAGAGCCGAGGAAGAGAACGCTGTCAAGTATTGACATGGTTAGTCAGCGGCAAGGTGCAGCTACGTACACACCTAGTAAATAAGGCCAAGATGTATGACCATAGGACAATGCGTCAGTGGATGCACGTGATTTTAGTCTTTTTGTCAACTGCCTCATTTTAAAAATAACTGAGCTCATTATTGCTATTCATACCCGTAAAGCCAAGAAGACAAGTGCAGCGGAAGGAACCGTTGCTCCTCTGCGTGCAGGTGCCGTTGTTGAGGCAGGGGCTGGACGCGCAAACATCAACTGCCTCGCTGCAGTTGCGCCCTCGCCATCCCTCGTCGCACACGCACTCGTAACTGCCAAACTGGGGCACAGACCAACATTTTTGTAGGATTCTAACGTGAGTTCTCTTCACTATCGTATCTCAATCCAGTTACACAAATACATCTCAAACACATTATTTATCAGGCAGTCTACCATTTACAATTTTTTCATCTTGCAGTTCATTGAACTAAAATAACACTTAACACGAACTGATTTTCCCCATTCAGGCTATTCCTTGAAAAACTAGAATAGTGTACTAGATCCAAGCCTAGCTAACCTGGGCTGATTGCCTGTCCAATGCTTTTAAAGGGGGCCAATGCACTAAAATGTATAGTGTAAATTTACGTAAGACAACTCCGTTCGAAATGTAAGAATAACATAAATTCACTTTTTCATTGAACAAATATTTTTCAAATAATTTGTCGATGTAAGTTTATTTTACTATAAGTTAATTGTGTTTTCAAAACAAGAAAGTAAAAATCGCGCAAACGCATCATATCTTAGAAGTTAAAGTTCATATAGATTTTTCCAAACGTACACATTCAAAAGGTTCTACAAGAGTTGATCATAACTCACTTCATCAAAAGAAGAAAAAATCCGCAAAAGTCTGGCTTAAAAAAAAAATCTTAATCGAAGAGCAACATTCCGACAGTGCCCGATACAGCTCGTACACGACACACGCGCACGCACATGAAACTAGACAGTGCAAAAAACCGTTCGTACGCGACGTGCAAGAAACTTGACACAGCACAACATACTGCTCGTACACGAATCACAATACCTATACTCAACATAGGGCATGATACTTCTCATACATAACACACACAAAATATGCAAGGCCCAATGTTAGATCCTATCGGTACACTACATACAATAGCATGACTAAGTGCAAGATGTACGCAGTGACAGACATGAATAGTATAACTGTCACAGTGGGTAATTTTTATCTTGTTACTTCACACCTGTATCTTTTGTGCCATGTTCCAGAGTGCTTTGAGTAATCCCATTCCATTTTCAATAGTGACCAATTTCAATTTTTGAGGAGTGATGGTTTGCCTATTTCTTGTGTAGGTAGTAGAAAACAACTTTCAGTTTTAAACCAAAGGAAGAGGACTCAAAATTTACTATGCTCAAGAAATCTCCTATAATCCCTTTACGTGAACCCCTCTATGTGACAGGCAGGAGCTTCATGCATAGACACACCCAACAGGAGGGCGCACTCACGGTATCAACGCATTGTGCAGCGTGCACGCAGGTGCCCAGCTCACACTCGTCCACGTTCGTCTCGCAGGTGGAGCCTGTGAAGCCCGGAAGGCAGGCGCACTCAACACCAGAGGGGGAGGCAGAGCACGTGCCACCGTTCTGGCACGAGTCGTGGGCGCATACAGCCTCAGACACGCGGCTGGCGCGTAGCAGCTCCGACTCGCATAACTCTCCTGTCCGGGAAGGGCTTCATATCACACAAATTCTTTACTCAAAATGACACAGCATAAAAATCTTCCGAAAAAAAAATAGCGAGTTTCAGCAACATCAATTTCCGTCAAAAGAGACTCCAAAGACATAAGAGAGAAGTCGGGGATGTAGGGAGAAGTCGGGGATGAAGGGAGAAGTTGGGGATGAAGGGAGAAGTCGGGGATGAAGGGAGAAGCCGGGGATGAAAGGGAGAAGCCGG
>JACJUY010003683.1:31747-82386 GCA_014220935.1 Platorchestia sp. MABIK | reverse complement strand
ACCTGAATTTTAGTCTATTTATGTTCAGTAATTATGATATATCCCAATGTAAATTTTATCAAGCATAATATCCATCTTGCCCTCTGCGTGTCACAAATATTTAGTGGGGTGGGAAGTATAAGTAAGGCCGTCGCAAAACGAAACCTAATGGCTGAAGCAGCATCACCTGGTTTTATAACTTCGATATCAAGTCCATAGTGACTAAATAAGTAGCTCAGCTGATGTTGGGTTATTGAAAATATCATTATCGGGACAATTTTGTTTTACCAAAATCAACCTTATAACAGGAATTGAGTACTAAGCCAATGTTATTGTAGGGTGAAGATTAGTGCACTTTATTGCAGATTAATGAAATTTTTCGCTCTTGGTCAGTGAATATCTTTGCAAAAATTCGATGCCGATCTGCACTTCAAAAGCGGACATAGATTGCACTTATTCTGCACTAAATCCGCGCTGGATGCAGATACTCCTGCGAAGATCTTCCATGATCTGCAAAGATGTCTGCAATAATCTTCACCGAACGGTGAAGACATTTCTGATTGGGATGGACGAGGAGTAGCAAGAGTTAGGTTACCATAGGTTAGATAATGTTGATGAAATTATTCACGGGTCCACGGTTTTTTATGTTTGGCATATTATCAGGATAGCTTCGGTTAGGATACGATAAGTTATTATATGTTAGGTTAGGATACGTTAGATTAGAATATGTTATGTTAGAATTTGTTAGGTAATTTTGACCGAATTTTTTTACAAGTCCACCTAGCTTAGCAATGACATTAGTCAAGTTAGGTTGGGATAGGTTAAAGATATGTTACGTAATGTTGACCGATTTTTTTCACGAGACCACGTTTTTTATGTTAGGTTAGGATAGGATAGGTAAGCATAGGTAAGGTAATGTTGATCGAATTTTTTCACTGGTCCACGTTTTTTTTATGTTTGACACATTATCAGGATCGGTTTGATTAGGGTAGGTTTGGATAGGTTAGGATAGGTTAGGTTAGAATAGGTTAGGTAATGTTGATGGAATTTTTTGACGGGTCCACGGTTTTTTATGTTTGACATATTATCAGGATCGGTTCGGTTACTTTAGGTTAGGGTAGGATTGGTTAGAATATGTTAGGTAAGGGTAGGTTAGGTTAAAATATATTTGGTAAGGGTAGATTAAGTTAGAATATGTCATGTTAGAATTGGTAAGGTAATGTTGTCCGAATTTTTTCAAAGGTCCACTTAGCTGACTGACGACATTGGTTAAGATAGTTTTAGGATAGGATAGATTATGATTTGTGAAGATAGGTTATGTAAGAATAGTATAGGTTAAGATATGTTAGGTTAGGATAGGTTAAGATATGTTTGGTTAGGAGAGATCAAATAATGTTGACGAAATTTTATCATGGGTCCACAGTTTTTGATGTTTGATATATTTTCAGGAACATTCGGTTAGGATAGGATAGGTCAGAATATGTTGTGATGGGTTAGGTTAGAAAAGGGTTTGTTGGAATTGGTCAGGCAATGAAAACCAAATTCACCTAGCGTAACAATGGCACTGCCTGTGGAATTTCCACTAGTCCTGCTAGTGAAGAATTAATGAACATAGACTGCACATTATTAGGTGAAGAAAGCCGGAAAAATGAAGATGGTGAAAGTAATTCTATTAATGCAAAGGCATCAAGTGTTGATAAACTAGCTAAATGATTCGATCTTGTCGAACAGTTATGTAGACTTAGAAGAAAATTTAGATATTAAGCGTACATTTTGTTCAACTTTAGATAGTTTTCTAGGTAAGTACAAAAGAAAATATCATGACTTAAATGAGAAAAGTCAGTGATTTAATGTAAATATTCTATCAATATATGTGTCGTCATACACATAAATGTAATAAAGTCTTATTTTATATTTTGACGCTAATATATTTCAACTGTTTACAATCTCATTATATTTTAAACAAATATGGTTATAACGTATAAGATCATTAAACAATTTTTTGTTTTAATATTTTCGTTTTTTATGCTCTTTAATTGTAGAATGCTAGGATAATTATTCGTTTGCAGCATTAGGTTTCCCCTAGAAGAACAGGTTCACTTTTTCTTGTAAACCAAATAAGAAATATGACACCTCGTTACATCCACCATCTCTATTTACTCAGTCTCATCCCAGGAGACAAATCAAGAGTTACCTGTATACATACATAAAGGTGTTGTGTTGTATTATTATATGGTGTCGAATACTAAGAACTAGCAGAACCCGTGGAAATTCCACGGACAATGTCATCGTTAATTAAGCTAGGTGGACCGGTAAAAAATTTCTGTCAACATTACCTAACCTATGTTAACCTAACCTGATAAAATGTCAACATATCAATGCATGTAAAGGCAATATTGGACCCGTGAAAATTCCATGATCATTGTCATCGTTGACACGTTCGCTGCCGCTGGACGCACAAAAAAAAATTGAATATTTCCTAAGAAGTGTGAAAGTGTAACAGCTTGACGATATTTTACTTCGAATGCTTAAATCTCTTATAATAAAGATGTCGAAATAACTGAAATGCTGTTCTTCCACACCGATACATAAATGAGCAATTTACCTAATGGTAAATCGGCAGTGAACGTGTTAAGCTAGGTAGACCCGTGAAAAAATTTCGTCAACATTGCCTAACCTATGCTAAGCTAACATATCCTAGCCTAACCAAACCTATAGTAACCTATCCTAACCTGTCCTAACCGAACCTATCTTGATAAAATGTCAAACATATCAATGCATGTATAAAAGGCCATCTTTTACTTAATGTTACACTGACGAATTTGGTATCCATAATACAGCAAACTCAGACGAAAGCGTAACGGACGGACTAACCACGGAAGGAACAAGCAGAATATTATTCAATTGTATAGCTGACCGTCGTGTGTTTATATATTTTTTCATATGTTTCGTATCACGCTCTTAAGAATATATAGGCAACTGACGGTCTTGGTTTCAGTTCACTGGCAAGTTAAAACACTCATTTTCGCTGTACAAGTACACTATAATTAGGCACTTTAAAAAAAATAGAAAGATCCAGACCTTATATACCAGAGACCAGACCGAGTCCGTATCGTGGATACCGGATTCTGCGGGGTATTGAATAATACAATATACATACACAAGTTCGCAGTTGTTTTCAGTAATACTGAATTTCTGTATCTAATATATGACACGAGTGGCGGCTCAAAAATACTGTATTCTAAGTGTTTATTATTGTCACAAGAAAAATATGTTACCTGTGAATTAAGCATGGAAACTCCACTCGAACGAAAAAAACACTGAATCGAGAGCAAAAAAGAAGAGCGAGAGAAAGACCCTTTATATATTTAATGGTCACATGTAGAATTTGGGTAAAAAAATTTTTTCATGTTAAATTCCTTTGACTTTGAAGTAGAGTAACAACTTTTGTTTAAGAAAATTTTCCGTATCTAACATATTTCTCAAGTTACGAGTCTCAACAATATTGTCGAGTAGCCCCATAACGGTAGTTACAATTTTGTTGAGCTGACGCATTATGGTAGTAAGGTAGACATCTATATTGACTCATCAATATATTTTTTACAAACAATAACATGAGTAACAAACTTATTTCCTTCTAATGCTAATATGAAATACAAGGAATGATGGGAAAAACGGAAATCATCATTTTGTTGCCATATCAACTGAAAGTCTTAGGGTTTTCTGTATCAAATAAAAAAGTCTTTGGATGGGTTCCAGTGTAACTGGAAGATGCAACTAGAGTCGCTTCCAATCACTGTCATGGCGCATGTGCATTTCATGTGACAATCAACAAAGCATGTTTGTTTTTTCTTTAGGCACAAGAATACCTCACACTTTATACAATTGTGAAAAAGTTTCTATGAAAAAAAAGCTGATTGAGGGTTAGGGATAGATCTTGTCATTACCATCAACACCTTTTAACCCCGCAACAGGTCTTTCTTATTTTCTTCTAGGATTTCTGTGATAAATGTTGTTTTTTCTTGGTACAATAGTAAATCATGAACGATTCTACTACAGCTTGATCTACAAAAGATCTTGAAGCCCCACTTATTGGGTTTATTTCTGATGTATTAGCATAGTTTTCCTGCCTTGGTGCCTTTGTAAGGCACCATTTCTTCATCTACTCTCTGGGATGGTTTACCTTCAACCTTCTTACAGTGGTCACGAAACATTTCAAACAGCGGCCTTAGCTTTTAAAATTTATCGTCATTATTGTGTTCACTACACTATTGTTGTCGGTAAAATGTATATATATTTTCAAAGATTTAAACCTCTTAGAACTCATTATATTATCTACTGCGTCATACCTCAGCTGAGTACTCCAGTAATCGTCCACTGCAGAAAGCTTGCATACATCCATATAGAGCAATATTGCTAAGAATTGTTGTATTTATATTTCACTGTCATCTGTATTGACACTCTTGGTACAGTGTGAAACGGAGTATAAGTTTGTGTGAGACGAGATCAGGCTAGTCATTTGTGAAAAACTGAGGGAAACATTTCATCCGGCCTAGTAAATTCAATCGCTGGTGGATATATATAATCGATGTCTCTTTTCCTCCACTGTCATTCACGCGAGAGAGGCTCATCTGGAAGTTCATCAGTCGACTGAATTACATCAATATTTTTGTTTACCTGTTTTGCATTTTTTAGTACTTGTTCCCTCTAACTGTTGGTTTGAGCTACCTTCATTGGCATGCAATATAGGTGTGCCTTCATCACATTTATCATCGCCTTCATCAATGTCATCTGCTATAGCACCACTTGTGTAGGGAATGAAATCAGGATCAGCAACACCGTCGTCCGTGCCCATGCCATGATCAGAATTGTTGGCATAATTTGGAGCCAAACCTTGCAGATATCTATTTCTGGTACCATTGAAACCTGACACATCCATTTTGGGGCCTGCAAGGTTAAGTGTAATGTATAACCATTGTAAATAACATAGTTCAACAATTCTGTTGAGCTGATTCTCTACTAATAATTTTTCCCATAAATGGGCAGCACAACAAAATTGTGAACCATTGTTCAAGTACCTTACACGGTGTCATAATTTTATAATTATCTGCAAAACATATGTTCAAACACGTCTACAAGAACGAATTAAATATGAGATGCAAAATAGACATTGATTATTTACTTGTTACACCCTGAAATTGAAATAGGAAAGCAGAGAAGTTCAGCGACACGTACACAGTGATCAAAAGGTTGTTGACGTTGAGGCTTGCCACTACCTCAGCGCCATCTATTGCCAACATTTTGTACCTGTGTGACGTGCAACAAATTATTCTATTCAGCTACCACAACGAGAAAAAATATTAAGTAACAGTAATTTCGTACATTTTATCTGGCCTAAAAATGCCTAGATAATTTTGTTGAGCAAACCATTAAAGGGTGTCTTAAAAACTTTATCATGCGAAATTTCATTCTTAGAATCACATGCTTATTTAATGACTTTCCAACAGTATTTGCCATCATTTTTGATGGTACTGGTACACTAGTCTAATCCTAAGAACTAGCAGGACCAGTGGAAATTCCACAGACAGTGCCATTGTTACGCTAGGTGGATTCGGTCATCACTGCCTTACCAATTCCAATAAAACTTTTTCTAACTTATCCCATCACAACATATTCTAACCTATCCTATCCTATCCTATCCGAACCGTTCCTGATAATATGTCAAACATAAAAAACCGTGGGCCCATAATAAAATTCGGTTAACATTATCTAATCTATTCCAACCAAACATATCTTACCCTATCCTATTCTTACCTAGCCTATCCTCACCTCACATAACTAAATCTATCCTATCCTAACTTAACCTAAGTTAACCAATGTCGTCATTCAGCTAGGTGGACGTTCGATAAAATTCGGTCAACATTACTTAACCAATTCTAACATAACATATTCTTACCTAACCTACCTTTACCTAACATTCTAACCAAGCCTACCGATCCTGATAATATGTCAAACATAAAGCAACCGTGGACCCGTGAAAAAATTCCATGAACAAAACCTAACCTATGGTAACCTAACATTTCTTTAACCTATCCTAACCTAACATATCTTAACCTATCCTAACCTAACTTAACTAAGCTAGGCGGACTCGTGAAAAAATTCGGTCAAAATAACCTAACAAATTCTAACATGACATGTTCTAATCTAACTTATCCTAACCTAACATATAATAACTTATCGTATCCAAACCGAAGCTATCCTGATAAAATGTCAAACATTAAAAAACCGTGGACCCGTGAAAAAATTTCATCAACATTATTTTACCTATAGCAACCTAACCCTTTGCTGCTCCTCGTCCATATTCTGCGTTCTTTGCCGAAATAAATTTCTCTGATGCTCCAGGTACTGTGTCCGCTGTTCCTCATCCACATTTTGCCGTCTTTGCTGGGATAAATTCCTTTCCTGCTCGCGATACTGCGATTGTTGCTTCTCGTTCATATTTTGTCATCTTTACTGAAGTAAATTTCTCTGCCACTCAAGGTCCCAAGATTGCTGCTCCTCGTTCATATTTCCACGCATCATTTGCTTTCTTCAACTGTCTTGCTGAATGAACTCTTCACGTTGTACATCGTTCATTGCAGCTCGCCTCACTTGCTGACGTTGCCTGTCCATTTCAAAGACTTCCGCCGGAACCTGCTGGTATTCTCTGCCGGAAAACTCTCATTCTATCGCGAGCAGCTTCCAATTTTCGCTCCATTGTGCGGTTGTCAGGCGCAATCATCACTTAAACATGAAAAAAGACGTTGATCCTATCAAGACTTATGACAGATTTGTATGTAAGATACGGTCTTCTGATTAACTTTTCTGAAATTCTAATTTTCTGATATTTTTTGACAATTAAGAGTTATTGATATAAATTGTGAAAAAATGCAAGTACAGGCTATCTTTTAATGTAACAATCAGGAATTCGGTATCCATGATACCGCAAACTCGGAGGAAAGCGTAACGAACTGACTAACTAAGCAACTATCTATCTAAGGAAGGAACAAGCAGAATATTATAGAGATGACTGTCGTGTGTTTGTTTGTTTGGTGTGCACTTCGTCCGCCTCTCAATGACGCACATGAGGATGATCGTATCTGTGATACGAGTTTCATCAGTGCACAAGTACAAAAATATTTATATCGCTGGTACTATTAGGATATTTATCTTTGTTCGTCATTCATGTTTGGAAGGAAATTATAAGGAAAATATAGAATCCCGTCATTTTTGATGGGTGTGTTCACTAGTTTCAAGTAATTTTCTAGTATGGCATCTTCGTTGTAGATTATCAATGATTTTTAATTTATTTACTACGTAAACCACAAAAGTTCATAACACATGAGTCCCATTAAAGTGATATTAGAAATATGCAAAAGCTAACCGCAAATTTTTCGCGGGTTCTGATAGCAAAATTATTGGGTTACGATAGGTTATGTTGGGTTAGATTAGGTTAGAATAGGTTATATTGAAATTTTTCACGGGTCCGCCTAGCTTCACGATGAAACTGACCGAGGAATTTTCTCGGGTCCTGTTAGGATACGTTAGGCTAGGTAATGATGTGAGAGATTAGAGTAGGATATGTAACTATAGTCTAGCATTGGTTAGGCTAGGATATTGAAACATTTGGTTGAAATTTGTCAAGATAAGATAAATTAGACTAGGATAGGTTGTGTCGGGTTAGAATAGGTTATGTTGGGTTAGTCATGTTGGGTTAGGATAGGTTATGTTGGATTAGTTATGTTGGGTTTGGATAGGTTATGTTGGAATTATTTCGCGGGTCCAACTAGCTTTACGATGATATTGGCTGTGAAATGTCAGCGGGTCCTGCTCGTTCTACATGAATATATTATGCACATTCTCAGTCTTCTCTCTTAATTCAGGTACTGTGACTAGTGATCATCTTTGACAGCTCTTTTCACTGTCATCTAGTCCTGTGTGACTGATGTGAGAAGAAGAGGAGTTCTGCATCAATGCGATACCTCCAGTGGGTGTGGCAATCAGGATGGCTATGTACTGATGCTTTTATTGCTGCAACGGCGAACGGTGGTGGTGGAGGTGGAGAACGGACGCTCCAAGTAAGCGGAGCATCGAATTGTTCAGAATGTGAGGAAATGAAAAGTTCACGAAACACCAATCTTGAACTGTGTATCCGTGAATGTGCTTTCTACCTCATTGAATTATGACAGTGGAAAAGTTTCAAAATGCGTTCAGTTTTAATAATTTTTGACATACACAACAGATCGGTGCTTTCTGTGACCTTTCTGTGAAAACCTCAAGTTTAACTTAAAAAAGGTCGAGTTTAATTTAAAAACGCTCAAGTGTAATTTTATAAAGTTCAAGGTCAATTTAAAAAAGCTCAAGTTTAATTTAAAAAAGATTAAGTTTAATTTAAAATGTTTCAAGTAGGCTATATTTTTAAAAAGATCAAGTTCAATTTTGAAAAACTTATGTTCTGAAAAGCTTATGTACATATTGTTTTACCTGAAAATATTCCACTGTATCATGTATACACCTTTACTTGCATATCGACCGGCTATGGTTCTAACTCTTTCGTGTGTCATTTTAATTTAAGAGCCGCGTCAACCCTTCATGATGTCTTCCTTCAACAGCAGCCGAAGTGATACATATTCAGAAGAAGTTGGAGTGAAATTATAAAAAACCGTGGCGCAAAACTCGGCTCTAGACGAGGAGCGTACAAAAAAAGGATCCCGGCATGATACCAAACTTCGCATTATCACAGCCGCTGAAAATAATGATGATTGGAAGGCATATAGCCGGGCCAACGGTGTAGCTGTTCAAACTGCTTATGGACGGCTTCGTCGATCCGACAACCCTGTCAAAATGCGCAGAGGTTACTGCTGCCAAAACTTAACAGAGGAAAACTTCGAACTAATGCTCACACAATTATAAAATCTACTTGGAAAAAATCTACTTATTACACTTCAAGAGATTAAATCGAATTTTCAAATTGAAATAGGAATCTCAGTCAGCACAACTACTGTTCATAAATATTTGGATTGCAAATTATGCACAATAAAAAAGTGCTTTCAGAACCTTTTACCATTAACTCCGACAGAAACAAAGAAAAAAGAAAATGTTACGTGCAGGCACTGATGGACAAGATGGGCGATGGCAAATTAATAATATTCATTGACGAGACCAATGTTAATCTTTTCTTACGGCGTAGTGAAGGTCGTTCTCATGAAGGAACTTGCTGTTCGGTCGTGTCCGACCTCAAAAGGAAAAAATATACATGTTATCGCAGGGTATCACAACAGGGTCTCGTGTATCTGCAGAGGCGGAGAGAAAGTTACCGAAAAGAAGACTGTCAAGAATGGCTTCGCAAAATGCTGCGTGCAGTAACAGAGCCTCTTAACAATGTCATAGTAGTATGTGAAAACGCCCCAGTACATGTAGGTCTTGAAACTGTTTTTGATGAAGGAGAATTTTTTGGTGCTATGTTACTTAGAGCAAGTCCTTACAGTGCACCGATTAATCCTATAGAATAATGCTGGAGTGCAATGAAAGCAAAAATGAAGCGCTTATTAGCAACCAGAATGACAGAGATGCTGAACTCCACGCCGGAAGGAATGACCATTACTGATCACCGAATGCTCTTCCTTGAAGAAGTAATAGATGAATCCATTACTGCCACAACACCCAGGCTACGTCTACGCTCCTACAATCATATACAGAAGCATTTTGCTGGAATACTTGCGTTAGAAGATTTAAAGATGGGAGATAACGTATAAATGCACTTAGCTTTGGTATAAATGTGTAAAATGGAATAACTAGTTAAAAGATTGGTCTCTGATATGGTATTATATTTTATTTGTAATACTATATTATATAACATGATATAAAAAGCCATTATTGTAGAAGCCTTATTGTTTAAATATAATTTCAAAGCTATGTAATGTTTACCTTTTCAGTCAGTGCAGTTTGCTAATTGTCACACTGTTACTCATTTCATAAAGTTTATTTGGATAATTTTTGTCAATATATGTAAGTAGCGATGATCTGTTCAGCAAATGATTCATTGGTAAAACTTAACGAATGTCAAATTAAGTACAAAATCACAGCAGCTTGGTTTGTCTGATATTCGATTTACTCTATTTTCAGTGCCAATACTTTTAAATAAATATGCGTTCTCACAAATAAACTTTAATTGTATTATTACATAGGTATGCAATTTTAGAAACATAAGCTTTTCAAAATTGAACTTGATCATTTAAAAGTATACTTGATATTGTTTAAATTATACTTGACCTTTTCTAAATTACACTTGATATTTTTTGAATTACTTGAGCTATTTTAAATTGAAGTTGATCTTTTTAAAATTGAATTTGAGCAGTTTTAAATTGAACTTGACCTTTTTTAAATTAAACTTGAGCTCTTTAAAATTTAACTTGAACTTTTTTAAATTGAACTTGAGCTTTTTAAACTGAACTTGAGCTTTTTATATTGAACTTGAGCTTTTTAAAATTGAACGTGAGTTTATTTAAATTAAAGTTATAAAGCTGTAGCAGGACCCGTGGAAATTCCACGGACAATGTCATCCTTAGGCCGCCGTCACACGGAGACCAAATGGTGACGTTTCATAATAATCATCTACAGTCAGCGGCACTACTCGGTCTGTCTAGCGATACGAAACCGTCAGATTTCAGCCTTAGTTTGGGACGAGTTTGGTCAAACTAAGGCTGAAATCTGATTGTTTCGTGGCCCTGGACAGACCGAGTAGTGCCGCTGACTGTAGAAGATTATGACGAAACGTTACCATTTGGTCTCCGTGTGACGGCGGCCTAACGCTAGGTGGACTCGTGAAAAAATTACGTCAACATTACCTAACCTATGCTAACCTAACCTATCCTGGTAAAATGCCAAACATGTAATGCATATACAGGCCAATTTTTAATGTTACGTTGAGGAATTCGGTATACATGATACTGTAAGCTCGGACGAAAGCGTTGCGGATGGACTAACTAAGAAACTAAGGAAAGAACAAGCAGAATATTAAATATATATGGATAAGAATGACCGTCGTATGTTTACATATTTAGACTAGCAGGCCCCTTGGAAATTCCACGGACAATGCCATCGTTAAGCTAGCTGGACCCAGTCAACATAACCTTACAATTTCAACGTAAGATATTGTAGCCTAACCTATCCTACCACATTCTATCCTATCCTATTCTAATCGAACCGATCCTGGTAGTATGTCGAACATGAAAAACCGTAGACCCGTGAACAAATTCAGTCAACATTACCTAACCTTTACTAACCTAACCTGTCCTGGATCCTGTACCTACATGTACATAAGCTTTTCATTACATAAGCATTTCAAAATTGAACCTGATCTTTTTTAAAATGTAGCCCACTTGAGACTTTCTGAAATAAACTTGAGCTTTTTTAAATTGAACTTAACCTTTTTAAATAAAACTTGAGCTTTTTAAATTGAAATTGATCTTTTTTAAATTAAACTTGAGCTTTTTAAAACTGAACTTGAGCGTTTTTTAAATTAAAGTTAAAAAGCTGTAGTGACGTTAAGTGTGAAAGAGGTGAAAAACTTTTTTCCCAGAAAGAGCAGAACAGAAAGAGCTGAAATGAAATTGGTCAGGTAATTCTGGAACAAATTTGCTGTGTCTTTATTCACAAGGTAAACAATAACTGTCTGTCGCTGCGGCCCACTTAATTAGAATGTCAAAATACCTTCAAACTCATTTTCGTTATCCCCCGCCGCTTCAAATATTAAGCTCATAATTGAGCAACTTTTTAAATTGAATTCGCATGTAGGTTCTTTTGATGTTATGCAAGAGATCCCGATTTGTAACTCAGTGTTTTAAATCAAATCACAAAGAATCTCTTGATACTTTTCTTATCGGAGATAACATTCTCACAGCTGGTACAAGAAATGACATTGATGCCTCGTGTAAAATTCAAACCATAACTTTTGGACGCGTCGATGACCTTCTTGGCACAATTGACCGAATACCTGAAGTCAAAAACTACATCATCTGCTTCAGAGATTAATTTGAGCCTCCCGGCCTCTGGCCTGACTAATATCAATGAACTTATCACGACCTAGCATGCCTTTTCTCGTATTTTCATCTATGTACAGAGCGTCAAGTTTATTCAAAAACAAATAATTTAAGACTAATTTCGCTTCGAACTAATGATGTAACTCATAGTGATGCCCGCAATGATGTCTGCACTTGGCCTAGTACGCGAGAGGAAACGCACCACCTCCTTCAGCAAATTGTCCTTAAATCGACTCTAAGACTCACCCCACCATTTAGCTCCTATTTTTAACATTCCCATAACCTGGATGATAAAATCTAATACTCTAACGATAAAGCAAAACCGCAAAATAAATTAAATAGTATCTCTAGATCGACAGCTTTTTCAAGTCAAGTCTCTAGCAACCTGAATCATTGCTTGCAAATTGATGATCAACACTCTCCCCCCTCTTCTTGTGAGCATTATACAGGACGTATAAAAAATAGCTTTCCATTGCTATACAATTATACAAATACAGAGTATGACATGCCCATCTCATCAAATAATCATCGACATCCAACCTCGTTCATAGAAGGAGCAGTAAAATCAGCAAGAAAAGAAGAATTGCTGCAAAATTTTGGTCGAAACCCGTTGAAAAATCCACCACCCAACCGCATGTGCAATCATCGTCAAGAAAATAGAGATAACATGAGCATCCCTCATTTCTCAGTAGATCCCTCAACCAGAAAACGCCACAACCAGCTCATTCAAAGCCAAGAAAATGAAATTTTCAAAAATTCCTTTCCCAAAATGGACGTTCTAATGATGAAAAGAGTCGACCAAAAAGTGTCAAGCATGAGTCCTACGATGGATGAATTAAAAACAATCATACAAAATAGAGCCATTTCCTACTAAAGCCGATGAACACTGCCTCCTTCGTGCAGTAGCTCACTGGCTTACCACACAATCAACTTCAAAAAGGAATTACCATTCTTTAAAAACCTAACTCAAAACAGAGAGCTTCTCAAACAAAATTCAATATGCTAATTTTGTTGACAAAAACAACGGCCACCTGCCGAAGCTCAGAAATAAATACATTAGCGACAAACATTTTGATCATGTTACCGGAGACCTCATATCATAAATCATGTCAAATGTGACAGGCCAAAAAATTCTCATCTTCAATAAAAAAGAACATGGTGTTTGGCAGACAGCAGTCGATCCCTCTAGCTCCAGCGTTATCAACGAATAACCTTAGACTAATACTATAGCGAAGAACGACCGCTGTGATGCCTTTGTTGAGCAAGGCAGAAATCAGACTGGAGTCACATCATTTTGACAAAATACTATAGCGCAGCTAGATAGAGGACTTTCAAACATAGCAGACACTAGACCAAGCACCCTGGGCAACACTGACAAGATCGATGAATCCACGAAACGGTCCCTGCGGAAAACCACTTTGTGCCGCTAAAAAACACATAATAGACATGTCAAAATGAAACTCAACAATACTCGTAGCATAAATGATAAATTAAATGACCTGAGAGTATTGTTAGTTACTGAATAAATTGACATTTTATGCGTTTCGAAAACATGGTATGACTCACGAACCATAAGTTCATTTTTGAATATTCCTGTTTACGCATTGTATGATGGCGCTAAAAATGGCAAAGTTATTGGGTCTTGTATTTTCATGAAAGAAATATACTCTACATCTTTACCTCTAGTTAATGAAGTTTGTAAAGGTGTAGAAATGGCTTGGCTAAAAGCACAAATGAATAAACATGAATCCATCATCATCGGCAGCCTGTAGGCACTCATCGGCTCCTCTTCGTCCAACACTAGAATTTACTGAGAAAACATTGAAAAAATTCTTGCGACAAAGAAGTCATTCTTTGCGTTCGGAGATTATAACGTTGACTTGAAGAATAGAAACAATCAATTGAGCAAATTATAGTACAAACTAAACCAATCCCAAATGGCAAAAAAACAACTCGTTTTACATGATGCTCGATCTATACCAGTGGTTCATAACCTGGGAGGCGCGAACGTCCGCAGTAAAGCCTGATTTTTCGCAGTAATTTTTTCGACAAAAGAGCGCCTTGTGACTTGTAAGGCGACAGAAAAAGAAGACTTCAATGATTTAGATTTGGAGTTGTTGTGGGTCAAGTACCATCCAGTTAAGCCTTTGATCGCACATAAGGCTCTTCAGGTTCATGTGATGTTTGGATTCTTAAATTTAAGTGAAACTGCGTTTTCCGCGCTCGTAGCCATCAAATTAAATACAAAATAATCAGAGTGTCGAAGGAGATTTACGTTGCGTACTTTCTAGCATTCAGCCTCACATTCAAAATCTAGTGTCAAAGAAACTGTGTCAAAAGTTCCTCTAATTCTTCTTTTTTACATCTAATAGCAATGAAGCAGTGTCAAATATGTTAATGATGTAATTGGTGTCTATTAAATAGAATAGAATCAATAGATTCAATAGAAAATCCATGTTTTTGGTTTCTGCGTTAATCTAAGCGCCCCATTTATTTAAAAACACCAAAGGGGTCTCGAAAAAAAATTTGTGTCGTTTAGGGGGGCATGGGAGTAAAAAGGTTAAGAACTATTGCTCAAAACCCCTCCTAGACCTGGTCATCACATACAATGCTACGGCAATACTCAGTACAGCAATATCATCCTCTGTTTCCGACCACCACTCTGTAAGAAGTCAAATTTTTGTTCATATTACAAACGAAGGAAGAAATTATGGTTATGTGACTTACCATTTGAAAAGTCATCCATTACTCAGCTGAACTATTTCATGAAAAACTATTAAACTGGTCGCCAAATTTAAGAACATGATGCAATCTGATGACATTGACATCAAATTTTCAATCATCAATAAAAATTTTACAGCAGCTCTAAATGAATGCACCTAACATCACCAAAAAACTAAGCCAAAACTCACGGTTTGGATTACAGACGAAATTACAGCGCTGAGTAGGATAAAGAAAACTTACTTGCTTGAGTGCAAAAAACAGATTGAACAGTACTTTTTTAAAAAGATATAAGGAGTATAAAAACATCATTCGAAAGGAAACCACGCAAGCAAAATAAACGATTTTCACAAGACAAGATTAACTGCATAGAATAACCCGAAATGCACTGGGGAAAATTTTAGCAGCATAAGTAATTTTTAAAGTCCCTTGGAAACAGCCACGGATTTTAACACATTGTTTTCAGAAGTAGGAGCTCAAGTCTTCAATGAAGTATTTAAAACCAATCCAAATCAACCTTCAGTTGAAAATCAGTGCCTTACTGCATCTACACGGGCTGGTGTCTGGTGGAAATCCCGTCTTACAAATTTACCAAAGTTACGAAGAATTTTACAATCATTGAAAAACACAAAGGTAGGCGGACATGATGGTATCAGCCTTCAATACATCAAAGACAACTTCCGATGATTCACAGCACCGATGATTTGTTTGATAATTAATACATCAATAGCTACCAATAAGTTCCCCGATCAATGGAAGCACTCCATAATTAGACCGTTACAAACAACTGGTGATTTCAATACAGCATCAAACAACAGCTCATAAGTCTTCTACGTGTCCTGTCCAAAATATAAGTGGAAGTGATAACAAGTCAACTGTTCGTTGGATGAATCCACTTGGATGAATCATATTTAATTCACCGAAATTAGTATGCCTATAAGAGAAACACTAGCACTCAATATCACTGAAAAAATATACAGTGAAATCGATCAAAAGAATGCAACGCACTTGCTGCTACTCGATCTTTCCAAAGCGTTCGATAGCGTTGAACATGAGCGACCCTTACGAAAAATATTGAACTTATTAAGAATAGACACTTGATGGTTTGAAACTACTTATCAACTCGGTCTCCTGCAGACCACATAGATAACAAATTGTCCCCATTTATTCAAAACAATTTTGGTGTTCCTCTATGATTCTGGGTCCGTCATTGTTTTCTATTTTCATTAGCGATTTCCCTGAAATGGCTTTTAACACACGATTCTTTATGCTTGCAGATGATAGTCAAATTGCAATGACTACACCTTTTTCACTTCAAATTAATCCCAGTCAAGTTCAATTTAATCCAAGTCAAGTTCAATTTAATCCAAGTCAAGTTGTATTTAATCCAAGTCAAGTTCAAATTAATCCAAGTCAAGTTCAATTTAATCTAAGTCAAGTTCAAATTAATCCAAGTCATATTCAAATTAATTGAACCCTAAGTTGAGTTAAAAATTGACATAATCACTAGTTAATTTGAGCTTTTTTGTGTTAAATATGTCTCAATTGGATGTGATGAGCATGACTGTCGTTTTTCCTTTTAGCAAGGAATCCATAAATTTCTGCAATATAAAAACAAGTTGTCGTAAAATGTGGTAAGTATCCAGTATCAGGAGGCCGAGTGTGATTCAGATCTTGGAGCATTGTAAAAGATGCAAGTCAATTATAAAAACTTCGTATTATACTCCTCATTAAAGTTGTTTTAAAATTCTACATTGATGGCAGTGTACATATTTTCAAATATTTGTGTTTAAAAGGGAATTTTTTGTTACACATACACGTAGTTTTGAGGATTTATATACACTTACAGATATGCGTGAAATTCCACTTTTTCACATTTATATTAATATATATATATGTATATATATATATATGAAGGCATATACATGCAAATACAAAAGATTACTACCGGGCGATATGTATATTTAATCTTTAAAAAAATATACAAATTCGATTCACTGAGTACTAATGTACGATTCTGTTTTATTACAATTTATATGAGTACATTACTACACAGATACATTCCTGTTTTAGCCAGAAAAATGTTGTCACTGCTCTCTAATCTTCATCTTTCAATGCAGCATCTATCACTCTGCATTTTTCTTCTCGTGTTTTCTTGTATTTTCCTCTCTTTACTCCTTTTCTTACTCCTGGGCGTATATTTTCTCGTTCATCTTCACTTGTTTGAAAGTCCGTTGATTGGTTGTAGAGATCCATCTTGAGGGAAGCGCTGATTCAAATTAAATGAGAAACACTTTTCTTCTATACTCCTATATTAGAGAAATCGGTACATAAGATACTGAAAAAGGCATTTTTAAAGTCATTTTAAGAACCGGTAGTACGGAATACAACATTACGTACATAAAATCCATATGTATTCCGATATATGTATGTAAAATTTGACTGTTATTAATTTTAATTTGACTTGGATTAAATTGAACTTGACTTTGATTAATTTGAATTTGACTTGGATTAATTTGAACTTGACTTAGATTAAATTGAACTTGACTTGGATTAAATTGAACTTGACTTGGATTAAATTGAACTTGACTCGGATTAAATTGAACTTGACTTCGATTAAATTGAACTTGACTCGGATTAATTTAAAGTGAAAAAGGTGTAGTTCAGTGGCGGAATTGCCCCAGGCGCAAAAAACTGAAACCCCACTGAGGAACCTGAAATGTATGACCAAAATTGTAAGAAATTCGAAGTTAAAAAGGACGTTTTAAAGTCGCTGTTTCCATCAAGCGAAATTTCGCTAATGTGGCAGCTTGTGACAGCACTTAGCTCGACAGGTTTCGTGTGTGACAAACGAGATAGAATTGTACCGCGCTGTGAGGAGGTTGCTGGCCTGTTGTGCGTAGCACCTGTCAGGGAGTGCGTGATCGCCTTTTTTTTACTATTTTAATACGTGATTGCAATCGCATTTTCCGTTCATTTTGTTCAGTTATATACCTTGCATGTTTGCAACCTCTTTTCTGCCCATCTAACTATTTGGTCCTTCTGACTCGTCAAAATTATTTGGTCCTTGGGACGCGTCAGAACTATGAGTTTGAGCTTCTCTTGCTATTTTTGCCATCATACTACCCGTGGCTCTGCAGTGCCCTATTGAAATCAGAAGTGATTAGGCACTATTTCAAGGTGAGCCAGTGCAAATATGAGAATTGGAATTGGTGCGAGACGTGAGAAATGATTCTATTTTCTGTTGCGCTTTTGTTCTCCCTCAGAATCATTTGGCGAATGTGATCTGTATGGGGTGCTACATCAAGATGCCACTTTGTTCGGTCTACCAAGCCAACCTTTCATCTCCAGCGTGTGATTCATCTCCGAATTTAATTTGATTTTGACTTTAGGTATTACCTAGGTTCGTACCTCGTCATTGGTGAAGGTTTCTTGAGTGAGATCTTGAGTGTTATATGATCAGATGCGGTGGTGCCACATTTAACCACTAATTAATTCCTCCTTCTCACTAAATTACAGTTTTGTGTTAGGCTGGGAGGAGCAGGGACTTTATGGCCTCCAGTTCACTTTGTTAACTTCGCGACGTAAGAAAATACGCCCTAAAAATTTGTTGAGTCTTTGACACTATGAAGACACTAATGAAGACTTTTATTCTGTGGAAATCTCCTAATTACGAGTTTATCGTAGACAGTTTGTCGTAAAAAAACTTTCAAATATTAAAAGTTTTTGAGTTCCTCTGTGCGTCATTTCCTGTGTTCCGGTTAATCAGTCCAACAAAATGCTCTCAACCTGAATGCAGAAAAAAAAACAATGCATTATTTTTGAATCCAAAGATGTAATAAAGAATTCTAAATTTGACTCTCACGGTGGGGATAATGAAATTAAGCTCCTAGAAAAAATTAAAAATGTTGACATTTGGTTCGATCAAAACATGTCCTTCAAGTCTCACGTAGAAAAAACTTGCAACAAACTTTACGGAACTGTAATGATTTTTCATAGTATGAAAAGTGTGCTGGACGAAAAATTTGGATTATTAGCCCTTCGTTCTTTAGTGTTATCGCGTATTGACTATAACAGTATAGTATGTGGAGACATACCTCAATTGAGAGTTACAAAAATGCACGAATTTCTCGGTCAAGGTGATATGCGAAGGCAAATTCAAAGAGAGTGATAACGCAACCCTTCTCCTAAATAAATTCGTCTGGACTTCTATTCAAAAAAGATTCTTAACTCGTAAAGCCCAATACGTGTTTTCGTACTTATATCTCTCTTAGAGCGATGCTAATATTATCCAATTCCACCCCCTCACAGTAACCAATCAAAAACCGAATTGGAGAAATAATGTCTTAGTCAACAACCTTTCATCTGACGTTGGGCAGGAAGCTCTGTCAATAACAGGCGCCTTACTGCATGTACGTGGAACAAACTTCCGCAGAGTATCAAAATTCCTCAAACAATGCAGGAGTTTAAGACCAAAATAACAGGTCATTTTGAGTCCCTACGATAATTATTTGCTCTAAGACAAACTGGAAAGAAGATACGAATTTCTTTCGCTCATTACCCTAGAATTTCCTTGTGTAAATTACCGAGGTAATTACTGCCTAAAACTCCCGCGCATTAGAGTGCGTATAGTTGCTTACATTCTACTCGCGGGAACTATTGCTGCGATCTCCATGCAGCCAGTTACAAATTTGGCATCCTCTGAATTCATCGTCTCAAAATGGCTCGAAATCGTCCGAGAAATTCTTTCCCTGGTGAAACTGCCTGAAATCTTCCGATAAATTGCCAAGATTTTTTACTGTGTCTTTCACTGTGTTAAGCATCTCCGAAAAAATCGAACACTATTTTGCTCTAAAGCGTATTACGTATACATGGCAACGTGTTGTTTTGTGAACAATTTTCTTGATTTTTGCATTGAAATGCCTCTATTTCAGTCAGCAGAAAGATTAAACAAAGAAAATAAAAATCGTAGATGAGTTTTTAAATCCACAAACACATGAAAAGTATATTTCCTTAAATAGAAAGCCTTTACACAACTTTGAGACGACGGTATAAAATGTTCAAAATGGAATCCATTTTAAGAATGATTAACAATCTTATTCAATTAAGCCTTATTATATCTTGGTTCTTATAGAAACATGTACTTTGAACATTTCAAGCTCTTTTTTCTATGACTACTATAATAACAGTGAAATATACTGCTCATTAGCTTGCAAGCAAGTTATTATTTCCTGGTCATTCTGTTTACAGAGCAAACGTTAAATTACCCTCCTCTCCTAAATTCATCAGCATTTCATTTCAGCATTGAACTCAATGCTTTTTGGCTTCAATGAATTTTTTATGAATGCAATCCTTGAGTAAGAAGCTAAGATGATGAAACAGTACATTGATTGCTATAGAGGATAATATACAGAGCGGGAAGTAGTATTGGTTGCTTACTGACAAAATTTTCCTTTGTAAAATGTCATTAGCTTCATTATAAGTTTCCTCTTTGAAAATCGTGCTGCCAGCGACAATAGCAGGATTGAAGTAAAGAGTCTTCCTCTAAGTGTGTGAGAGGAAATTTTTAAGACGAAGACCACAGAAAAATAGCAGGCATCCCTGAAGAAACGAAAAAAATTTAAATCACAGAAGGCGTAACGACCTAAGACGCCGCCTGGCGTGGTGCCTCAAAATTCTCCGCTCACAGCACACCGCCTGCTGATACAAAGAACAAGCCGAGTGGTCAGTGACGACATAGCTGTTCAACTTTAATTTGGAGGCAGTGGCGCGCTTACTGTAGCTGTCTTCTGCGTGTAGACGCTCTCGACCCTCATGTACTCTACCCTTGAAACTACAATGCGATCCTCAATAACAATTCTACAAATATTTTTTACAAAAATCAAAAAATATTCAGCTAAAAGGTTTTTCCGATTGTAACAAGGTTACTGCTCAACAAGGTTACAATGTAAAGTGTGTAGCAGTCTTTGTTCAAACTCTTTAGTTTCCTTTTATGACCAGAATTAATTATTCTCTTTCTTCGTCACCGTGTGAACCGCGAGGTTCATCAGTTTTCTTAAATTTAAATACGGCGCGCACTAACAATTTCACTGATTTTGAGAAGGCTATTGTCTTCAAAAGAATGCTGAGAACACGTCTTGTGCTTTTATTTAGACTATGGTAAGTCACAATGTTAAAAGAGTTCAAAGATGTTTGAAAATTCCTACAAATCTAAAGTAGCGTTCTGATTGAAACAAAATGAAAGTTATGATCGAGCGAAACTTTCATAGAATTCAGAGAAATGAATTAAAGTGCCCTGAGAGTCACGAAGAAGGAGTTTTTGAAAGTGCTGACATTGGAAATTTACCAAAAAACAATTAAAACTGCACTGTCGGCATTGTTGCAGCAGTCAATATCTACATAAAAAGTTTGACAAAGGGACACATGTAGTTGAGGGAACAGTTGGGCAAAGGCATTCATAAAAAAGAGAAGTGAAGTACATATGTATTCACTCATGAGACTTGCAACCTTGATTGGCAGTGATGGATAGTTAATTAGATCAGTTAGGATTGGAGGTATATATCATCTCTGTTGTCATCACGATTAAGGTGGAAATTGTGTGATGCTCAGGGCTACAATTATAAAATAAAAAAATTGTGTATCCGATAGTGCTTCGTAGAGGTTTCAAAATAAAATAATCTAAAACATTGTAACTTTTTGTGAAGCTCTCCTTCCTTGGCTTAAAGGCAAACCTATGTCGCTTCGTGAACAAAAAGATAGAGTACATGCAGGACAGCGCGGTCCGAATTTTGCAAAAGCAAGTAGGGCATATCTGTCTTCAATGGGATTCAAAGGAAATAATTTAATATTGTAACTTTTAAATTCTCCAGGTTTAAATGTGGCTAATAGTTTTGGGGCTATTCTCAAAAGACGACGATTGAAAATAATTCAGCATGAAAACACGAACTATGGAAGGCCGTTCAAGTTACGTCGAGAACTATCAATGTTGCTACAGTTAAAAAAAAACTATTCTATACATACTTTTTTACGAGATCTTCAAACCTGTGATTTTGAATCATGAAACTCATCTTGTTTTATCTTAGCATACATTGTTTCTTTACAATGTTCACCATGGTGTCTTAAAGTGTTTAATTAAGTTTCCATCATTTTATTACAAATAGGAATATAATTGTCAGTTAGTAGATCAACGAGAAAGAGTAAAAAGATGATTTATTCGGTGATTTAAGTGCAAACTGAGCTGATAATCTTGCAAAAATTTAGGAATTTTGATAAGCTCTTAATAATTTAACTGATTGCGTCAAATAATATGTATTTGTGCATTTATCAAGTAAATATTGAAAACATTGAGATTATCGAGGATCGCATTGCAAGTATTAAAGCATTAAACTCTCATTTGAAAAAGGTTTACTCACCCAATTCAAGATGCAGAATGAAGTAGATAAAAATATTCAACTCATCCTTTACTGCTTAGTTCAATGAAATTTTACATACTTTTAACGTACATTGGGGTAAAATTTATTTGTTATCATAGATGCATAGTAATATTTTGAAACTAAAACAACTGCCAGTTTTTAGATCTATGTTTAATTCATTTATAGTGGTGTCTACTTCACGGCGGTGAATTTCACAAAGTTCCAGGCTCCCCTTTCGCTGTTTTTGCTATATATAAAATACGAGAGTTACCACTTCAGCTTCAACTTTGAAAGATCCGAACAAGGTTGCATGCTTATCAACTTATTTGAATGTAAACCTTTCTTACTTTGATGAATTTTGCAACATTCATATTCCACTACTCATGAGAATAGGCTGCTGAAAATAAAAAATCATAGCAGTCTGAACAGCATCACCCCTAGCTAATTCCTACTTTCCGGTAACTATTTTGAACACGACATACTCGTACTGAATGCAACCTGCACGTAGTACTTGTAGGCCGACTGTTTGCAGAGCAGGCACAACACTCCAAATCCCAGAACCGGTAACATCAATTAATTTCTCTCGCCCGTTTCAGAGACGCAACTCTGCTCCTAGAGAAGATTTTCTTCGAAATGGCGAGCTAAACCGCCAAGGGCCAGATGTCGTCCCGTCCACGTCCTGTCGCCCATCCCGTATTCCGTCACCCCTACGAGGGATACCTTCTGGGGAGCCGGCTGGACGCTTCTCGAGACCTTCCCGCACCACGTCGGTCTTCGTCCCCTCCTCCGCCTCATGGCCACCGATCTAGAGGTTAGTTACCGGTTAGCTTGGCGTTAGCTAGCTGGTGATGCCAGAGTCAGCTATGTTAAAACCTACAACGTAACCCACGCTTGCCTGGGCCAAACCTATAAATCTAGCTATATAGCTAGCCTAAAACTGTTACTATTAGTACGCCCTATAACTGTTACTATTAGTACGCCCCATAACTGTTTATATTAGCACGCCCTATAACTGTTAATATTAGTACGCCCTATAACCATCATCTCACCAGGCAGCGGGAGGTGGAGATGGGAGTTGAGGACCTGTGTTACGATACGAGGCTGGGCCTTTCGGCCTCTCGTTGCCGATTGAGGAATCTCAACCTCGAAAGTCAGAGGGGAAACGGAAAAAGAAAAGAGAGAGAATACACAGAAAGAGAGGGGGACAGAAAAATAAGAAACTAGGAATAGCAGTGTTAGCATAGTGCACCACGAGTTTACCTTAATTTATCAGCATGGATAATAACGACAAAATTTGAAAGATTAAACGTATTTATTTTACCGTTGAACACGCGAGTTAAAAGCACCCAAGACATCATAACGAAATGATCAAAAGGAGCACGAGTACAATAATCAAAAGTCTGCATAATATTTCAGACAAAATTCAATGCGACATGTTATTCAAGAAGCGGAGCATAATGCTCACCGAGAATCAAAAATTATAGATTAATAAGCGTGGGCAAATGGTCAATGATCGCACAAATTTTGAGGCAAATTCTGAATAACATGAAATTACGAAGTAATGAGGGCAACACATGACATGGTGATATCTTGACTCACACAAGACCTCAAAATGTTGAACACTCTGCGCTACGCACAACGTGACACTCTTGCTCTAAAACCGTACAACATAGCTCGTCGGAGTATACTCCATTACAAGATGAACCAAAAAAACACTTTACACAATTTGCGCGCCATTTAAAAGCACTTTCCAATGTGCTAATTCGTACCTAACTCACACTTATATCACTGTTAAATTTCTCAACACCAAACAATAAATCTCTAGCTTTTCTGTGATGTCTCGATGGCACTGATATAATACCGTCTCCATTTGGTGCTTAACGGAGTCACCCCAGACTCCTCCAAGCTGCTTCCCCTTGCTTCTCAGGTGTTAGCCGGTTTTGCTGGTAGGCTGTCTGGCGTTTCGTCGGCCCATTTTCGACGGCTGCCGATGTTGGTAGCACTGCCCTCGCTGGTGTTGGCAATTCTTTGCGAGGCGCTCAATGCACTGTCTGTCCGCTCCATGCTGCCCGTTTAAATTTTGAAATCTTGCAGAGGCTGTCGGTGTGCGATTAGCGCAGGCGGAGTCTGTGCTCTTCGTTGCCTGGCGTCTGATTAGTCTCGATGGTCGTCGATCGTTAGTGGTGCTGCTTTTGCTGTCGCAGAGTCATGGCAATGGTTGTTTAACGTTGCTCGCTTTCACTGTAGCTTGCCTTTTTCTGGCCTCCTCAGTGTGTGTGTTTCCACAGATTGATCAGTTCTGAGGCTTATTCAAATACACACTCTGTCGGGGAAGGACGGCAGGAGCACCGCACCTCCCCGCTCCGACACTCTTCTCACTCCGGTTTTCTTTCCAAGCTCGCGATCCTTCTTGCCGTACCCTTATATATGTTCCACTTCGTTCCATCTAGAACATTCTCGAATGTTCATTGTTCCGAAGACAAAATTTTCAACCTGATTGGTGGAATTCTTCCTTGTCCTGACGTCTCGAAATTTCATTGGCTAGGTGCTCTAACACACCCCCTCGCGTGATTGTCTCTAGAGCTCTGATTGGCTCCGGTGATGTCGCTTTTGTTTCGGCCAACCCTCGTATCCTTCTAGGCTCGTTCTCACGCTCACGCGAGACAGGCTTAACGGTCCGACATTCCAACGCCTATCGCAGCTTTCGTGCTTTTCCTAAACTGGCCTAGCAACACATTGCATAATTGTAAGATATAAGATATTTCACTACACCTGCGCCCTTGTGGTCCTCCACTGAAGCGATCCCTATACCTACTCCATCGCGGCATCCGGGAACTTCTCTATTACTAACTCGATACTCATTTGTCCGTTTGTATAATGTGGCATTAAATTGCTCATGGCTGCGAATCTTCTATTTATTAAACTCCTTTCCGCAAAATCTGTCGTGTGTTGGCCAGTATGGGGACCGGAATTATTACAGGTTTGCTGATACGGACGGAGGGCGCTGGCTTGGACGACAGCTGGCACTAATTACCAATTACTCTTGTGTTACTGATTAATCGTGTATTACTAATACTTATTTCTTTCAACATGACGTCTAAATCTTCCTACCCGGCAGAGGTTACTAACCTCCTCAGAAACAGAGAATTTATTCGACAAAAAATTTTTAAAATTGCGTCAAAGGTTCAGTCAGAGTTATCGACAACTCACCGAGAGCAGAAGCAAGTACTTCTAGAACGGCTGTGTACCTTGAAAGCCGTAATTAAAACTCTCGATCAAAACGTAATAAAAGTTTTTATTAAAACTAATCTTCCAGAGGACTAGGTAAATAAAATCCTCGAGGACGCAGAGTCTTACGAAGACTCCCTTGCACGCTGTGTCCTAAAGCTACAACAGAGCCTGGAACCTGCCCCAAGTGTCCCGGTCGGAGCTGCAGATGCAGCGGCAGCCTTCACGAGCCCCGGAGTGAGCGACGCTGCTGTATCTCTTCCAAAACTGCGGCTTCCTGAGGTACCGTTGCCAGTATTTTCTGACCCGCAGGCAGACAATCTAGAAAAATTCTTCTATAACTTGGAGAGCATTTTAGACTAGTACGCACTCTCAGATTAGGTAAAGTCTTCTTACCCAAAATAGCAACTTTCCGGGTCTCCCAAAGTTCAACTTGAATCATTAAATGTAACGGACCAGTCCTACGAGGATGCCAAAGCTCTGCTTCAGAAAGCCTTCGGCTCAGTTCTAACCCAAAAGTACGATGTACTAAAAAGTCTGTCCGAGCTTATCATTGGTGACATGAATCACTGCCTCTTTTATTAACTTAAAAATTGACTCTTCCGACGTCGTCCAATATTTCTTTTGGACGGCAATGAATTAAACTTATCAGAATCAAATGATTCAAACCACTAACGTGAATAAACCTACTGTAAACCAAATTAAAGAGCACCTCTTTGACGTTACCGAGCGTTACACCAAAATTAACGCAACTTCCAAAACTCCTCAAATCGTATAGACTCAAACCAAGGAATCTTACCTTAAGCCCAAATTGCAGGCAACAAATTTTGCCGTCAAAGTGAACTCTGATAATTCTTCATGCAGCATCTCCTGCATCTTGTGCGAAGACGAGAAAAGACCTTTTAATCATCTCCTTCGAATCTGTCCATTATTCGATATACCATACAAAAAATTTGAGAAGTTGAAAAAACACTCAAGCTTGTTAAACACTTAAGCGATTCAGAAAATAATAAGGTCTCTGAAGTTTGGAGTCTATATTTAGTGCTCGTTAGATACTAGGCCACACCATGATGCAAGACTTTAATAGTTAATTCTCTTACATTAGTCAACAAAGTCTTGAATCTGAATGTATAGGTAACTTGTGTTGGATAAATAAACAGGGTGACTCAAAAGTTCCGTCACAAGGTCTCAATAGAAAATAACAATACACATCGCAAGCTCTTAATTTAAAACGCTGTGTACACGTTCGCAATATCTTCAGTTATGCACCGCATGAGCAGTTTTGCAGATTTAACTCTAGCAGGTTACATCAGCTAAATTGCGACAAAATTACATAGCACTCAGTGGGGTGCTTTGTCCCATTGAAGGGAACTCTTGAGGGCAGTGACCGAGCTGTGGACCGCGCATGTGGTACCAGGCGCTAAAATCCATCGTGACTGCAAACTCAAAGAATGAAAAAAATGAAATAAGGTTAGTTTAGATTTAAAGAGGTTAGATTATCAGGATCTGCGCTTTGATATTCTTCCTTCCCCCAAAATATCTGGATCGTTGTCACGGAGCCATCTCTGAGCCCTGCTGGTAGTGGAGGGTATTAGCTTATTCTTGTTGGAAGAAAATTCGGCTATCATTAATATTGCATAGCTCAAAAGCTCTTCGTAGCTTTTAGGACTAATCTTCACCCTCTAGGGGACATGCATCCACAAGAGAAATTCTGCCTTTGGAAGACAATTGAGCCTGCATTGCCCGTGATTCGGGTTTTCGGGTTTGGTTGAGTCATTTAACCTCACCTGAACATGTTTGATACATTTTTGCTAGGACCATACCGTTTTAGCCACGTCGACTTTTCCACAAGGAAATGTTTGCGGTCTGTGAACAGAACATTGTGCAAACCGTGGTTTTCAAGCCGATCAAGACGTGCGTGGCTACTGTTAAGTATCTTCATCGTAACAATGTCAAGCGGTGAACGTCTCTCCGTTTTGAAAAAGTCAGTCATGAGTCTCCTTTCACCACTCGCCCAACAGATTCCCTGAAAACGTTCCGTTCTCTGAGGGGGTTCTCTGAGAGTAAGCTCATGATTGTTTTTTTGTGCCTGATAGCCTGAACTGACAGAGAACGTTCAGTTCTTGAATGAAATTTGATTCCTTCTGTCTCCCTGAATCGATTTATGGCTCGGTATTCATGGCATGATTGATGGCTCCGCTTATTTTCAGTCCGAGGGATATACTTGAAAATATCCGATGCAGACCCATCAGCTTTGAGCAGCTCGATTATTACTGAACGTTCAAATTTCACTTTCAATCCCTTGTAAACCTTATAGCGTATTCGAAAATCATCCAGTATCTGGAAAACAATCACTGACTTCATTTGGCATACAAGAAGAAAAAATTCCGATTTTTAGCGAGAATGTGGCTTTTTAAAAAGCGTAAAAAAACATGCGTGACTTTGTAGGTGATTATAAAACGTGATTTGTACATTTTTAGTCCTGTATATCATATTTAAAATCAATAATAAACACGAATTCTCTAAGTGTTAATAGGTTACGTTTCCACTCAAATGCGCGCATTAAGAGTGAGTGCAGCACTTTAGGCATCCAGTGCTTCAAAAAATTCGATAAATTTTATCCCTCAATAGTTCTAATTCAAAGACTGCAAATAGTTTTTTAGAGATGCATTGTCTCGAGAAATGAGAAACGCGTCTAAGTTTGTGCTGACTATTTTCCCTGACGCCAAAGCTTTCCAAATAATGAAATATATTTCCCATTCACGTCTGCTCTGCATGGTCAATAGGTTTTCGATCAGTCATAAGTGGTGATTTTGTCGCGTGTCAACTTTGCGCAGGTGCTTCCTGCAGACAGCACACACAACGTATAGTTAGTTAGATAGGGGCCGGACACCAAACAAAATGAGGTGACGAGCGGACGCTAGCTTCAGTTGATGGCCGTGAGGCTGGACACCATGCAGTTACGTGTTGGGCTTACATTGACAACTTAACAGGTGCTGTCCAGGAGCACCTTCCAGTTCAAATATCAACTAAGATTCGATGCAATATACTCGTATATACAAAAACAACCACAACTTTCTCTTCCTTCAATACGAGCAACGTAAGTAGTCGATTCTATTTCGGTGTGGCGTTTAGAACCTTAGACCCCCAACGTGAATATAAGAGAAACCAACGACACCCGTACTGATAAATGAAAAGTTTAGTCGAGTATTCCACGGCTGGAAGCATTTTTTCAGCACTTATACCTAGGAGAAAACGAGCAGAACCATCAGCGTGTCAGCGAAACGTTCTCACTAAAAACCCTGTGTAAAAGGGTAGGAAATACTGTGTATGTCGATAAGTGCTGTCGAGGCTCTCGTGACGTGAGTGTGTCTCACTCTTATGTGATCCTAATTCATATGATCCTACCAGAGTGCGTGGCACGAGGCTTGATCAAGAAGAAATTCAAAATTGAAATTTTGAATGGAAAGTAAATTACAATCCTGTTGAGGCTCACGTACTCGAGGCTTCAATTGATTTATAATCAATATTGAGTGTGGAATTTTGAGCAAGAAATTCCGTAACCTTCTGATTCTATCCTGAAAGAAATAATTTCCTGACCTCCTAAAAATATCCCAGCAAGTTGCGGGAGTTGAAATATAGGCCATAATCGTAAGGAACCTTTCATCTGCAGAGACCGCTTACCTATGCACTTAGCCGCCGGTCACCAATCGCAAGCCATGTCGCCATGGTTGAATAAAATTAACTTAGCTATCTATCGTCTTTTTTGATGTAGTGGGTTTTCAGCTCGATGCGTATAGGCAACCAGTTCTTGCATGGAAGGGTAAAATGAGGAAGTGTGTGGAACACTTCTTCATTTTCCACATTGAAGTGAGCACCGAGGAGGTCCACGCTTGCCCTCTCATACGACGCAGCTATGTGTGCGCATAAAAAAGGATGTCTTATTTCAATCAAGCCTGATAAATATCTTGTACATTGGTTTTTCAAATTTCCTATAACTAACACAAGGCCGGTACCCATTTCCGACACCTGGGAAGGGTGAGGAATTATGGCTGAGTCCTCCTTTTTCCCAACGAGGAGAATCACCGAGCGGCATTACCGGGATTCAAACAGGCTCTCATCACTCGACCACGGTGACCTGGAGGCGGTGATGGTGCATCAAAACTGGTACAGATCTCATTAATTTGAAAAAAGGCAAAAATTTACTATTAATTTCTGAATTGTGAATTGAACTACCGAATTTTGTAATGACTTAAAAATACTTGAAATGAGACGATCACAATGACCATCAAAAAAGTACCGACCGTTGTCCGCTAATGAATGGTTTTCTTGGATTTTGCAAATTTTATTTTATCACCTTCAGAGTCCTTCCCAAGGAAGTTTACATACTACCCCTTGCGTTTCAGCCACTTGTGACATCTCTGTAATGCTCAAACTAGAAATTGCAGAGTTCTGCCGTGCTTTCGTGAAAAGATTCTCTCGCTGCTCTAAGTTCTTCGTTTTTGGGATTGTATCCATACACGCATGTCTCATCACCAGAGATGATGGTCTTAATGAAGCCAGTGTCACTGTCAGCTCAGTCAAGCAGGTAATGAACATTTTCAGGTTAGGTGGATTCTGTTCTTCAAACAGCAACATGGGAACAAATTTATCGATACTCGTCGAATGTTCAGATTTTTCTATAGTTGTTTAAATTTATCTCCTTTTTCCTTTTTCAAAAATATCTTCCATGGCAATACGACAACTTTTATGCAGGTGTTTTCCAGCGTTCATGCGGGTTCCTTTAGTATATCGGTGAACTTTCGTCATGAATTTTTTGTTTCTGCTGGTGGATGGCTTGCCTGATATATAGGCTCGCTTTCCTATCGATTTAGGTGCGTCCTTGTTTGACGAGGTTATCTTGATTATTTCTGTTCCGTTGCCGAAGATTTACTGAATCTTCTGGATAGCTTACACCTGCGTATCACAAAACTGTATGCAGTAAAACTGTCAAATGATCTGAGACATGTTAGGTAAAGACGATAATCCGAGATGCGTGTGCTAAATCGATCCTGCCTTTTCAGACGGGAACTTGTGAGCACTCCAGCCGTAAAAATTTACATGCAGGAACTAGAAGGTAAAGGAATTATTCCTCGATACATGATTTTACTCTTGATGGACCATGGGCACCGAATTCGCTCCATATCAAGTACATGTTATAGTTTTTGCTGTCAAATGAACAACTGGTAGCTGCGGTTAAAATTTAGACGTGTACTGAAATGTGAGCAATTAAAAACGACGGATTTAACAGAAACAGGAGCCCCCAAATAAATACGTTTTTTATCATTTACATGAAATTAATATAATAAAATGATTACGCCATGTGCACAGTATAGAGTCGAAACATTTGCACTGCCTGGTAGTGGAAGTTGCAAGAACACATCAACTAAAAACATATACCAAGTTTCAAATTCAGCACTGGATTATGAATTAATGCCGTCTCATTGACTTATTATGCTCTTTTAGAAAATCGAAGTAGTTCTACCGACTGATGCGAGATGACACCTAATGAAAAAGCTCAGTGTCTCCGCAGCTCCGAGCTTGTTGAATTGTACGCATAACCAGTGCATTCGAGCGCCTCATTTTTGTAGCTGTAGTAACGCACAATCGTTGTCGGGTCGTTCTGGCAGTAACTTTAAGGGCCTAAGATCTTATTTCCTACAATTAGAATCCCCTATTTTTAATTCCCATTATAATTCCCATTTTCGTGTCGACCATAATAGCAAACCATCCAATGAAGATCTGTTCCCTAACACCAAAATTCTATATAATGTAATTAAAAAAGATCAAATCAAAAAATTGAAGCATTACACATTCATGAACTTAAACCTTCCCCTAATGAAAACACTAATGATTTTTTCGCTCTTAAGCTGTTTAACAGAACTTCAGCTTGTTAGGCATGACGAAGCTGCTCGACCATTTTGCTCTTGTCTCTCGTGTGGTGAACATCGGAGTTTTTGTACAATATATTTAGTCCTACTACTAATTCTGTGGTGAAAAAAATTTGATTCTTGTCTAGTCACTTTCGTCTTTTGTGATTCACTTATCTAGTTTATATTACTTAAGTTTTAGTTTTTGCGTTTTTCCAATGTGATTGAAATTATTCTGTATTTTTACACCTGAGGATGATGTTAGATACGTCGAAACGTTGCATTTTATAATTAGACAGAAATACAGATTTTAATGAATTGCTATATTATCGTACAAAAATGCTAGGAGCATTTCTGAAGCAACTTACACGTGAAGAAATTAACTAATTCCCATTATAATTATTTCATTTCAATTCCCATCTCATTTCACACATAAGTTTTAATTCCCATTAAGCTCACGTGTGAGGATCAATAACTGAACCACTGTTGAGTAATTTATTTCACTGATTGAAGTCCAAAAAAACATTATTTATGAATGAAGTCAACTCTTGTTTTAACTGCTTCACATTCCTTTTATTCCTCCGCTTCTGCTTTATTAGCGTATGGTTGTGAAATTATTTTTGGCTGAAGATGAATCTTGAATTCCTTAAAAACTTTATTTTTATTCAACACTTGCTTCCAAAGGTCGTTTTTTACCTGCGTTGAAGGTAGTGGGAACACATCCCTTTTGAAAAGCCAAGGGTAATCATTTTAGCTTTTTCGAACTTTTATAAATTACAACAGGAAGAGTGCATTGTTGTTTTATCTTTGTTTCGAGGAACTATCATGTTGAGGAGTGTTTTCTTTCAGTTACCGAATAAAGAAGAACACAAATGAAAGGACTGGACTGTGGAAGTGAAATATCTACAAGTGATTGGTGAAGTCAAGTATATGTTCTCCAATATACTTATATATACTTATACTTTGAAGAGCATTTGGTTTAATGTAAGGTGTGTCACACGCCGGTGTTGTACCGTGGCTTCTGGTCTGTGAATTAACTAAATGCAAATTCTACGATACGATTTTTTCTTGCGTGTTCCTCGCAATCCAAAAATACGTCACTAGAATAATTTGAATCGTTATTACGTTGACAGATCTTCTTTCTTCCTTACAGCAGACTTCTTCTCGAAAATGAATAGATTTTTCTCAAAACGAACCTGTGTAGATCGCAAAATCATGATCTTTTCCATGGCGCTTTAATTGTCGGGATCATCATGAAAGTAACGCGGGCCCATTTACCATAGAGATACCGTCCCCAAAATTTTCTGTTGGCATGAAACTAAATCCGTGAAATGTGATGGTTTTTACGAAGTTCTTTTAAAACAATCAATTCATTTACTTCTCGATTGCAGAAAAGCTACTTAGCACGAACTCTATAAGAATTTTTTTCAATTCTCGTGAGGATTAGAAACGTAAATAGGTCCATCATGCAGCGGTTATGAGACCACGGCCACAGTGACGTCTGCGATTTAGAGCTCTCGATTTCGAGGCGAAAGGTGAGGGCTCGGTCCTAACTATGAGAACCCGGTGTTTATTCATGTTGAACAGAGAAAAATTTAGTAATTATTTCCCAATCGACTCAAGTGTGTTAAATGGCCGAAGATCACCGTCGTTGCGCCCTGGTGTTAATTATGAAGCATTCGAAAAAGCATTGTATGGGATAACAGGCAATATATAGCAGGAAATATATCTTTTAGGGGAAACTTGTGCAGTAGCCTTGTGAACACAGCCCTCAGCGCTGAGTTAAGTGGGCTGGCATCACGGTGCATAATCCTTCTGCCTCTAAAGTTTCAGCCAACACCCATGTCAGAGCCAAGAATGGGTTGCAATAGATTTTTCTGAAATTTGCGTTAGCTATTCAAATGGAGTGATGAATTTTACAAAAAATAGAAAAATGGTTCAACACACGCTTACCTACATTACAGTAACTGTTATATATTTTTAAGCTCTGGCGTCTGTACTTTTATACAAATTTAAAATATGTGATGGATGGGCATCCGATTCTATTCATAAAAGTTTTAAATTCTTATAGAACAAACAGAATCAAAATTAGGGTGTGATCCAAATCTAAGATTTGAGAACCAAAACAAATACTGGGAAAACCTACCAACTCGTTTTCTACATAGGAATTTCTGGAGAGGATACTGGCAACTGCAAGATATTTTACGAATGGCAGTAAACAATTTATAGTGAGGATCGAAGTGCGTGGCAGAAGCGTCAAATAGACAATGGAATCAGGCTTAAGCAATCTCACTTTATTGCTTCCTGCGCTTTAGAGCCTCAGCGTTGCAAAGTCCCTCCAATTTTTGCATGAAATCACTGGAAAGAATAAGTTTTAATTTTCCAACTAGGATTAATCATACGAGTGATAACATTCACAACAACTTCCTGCGGCAACAAACACACTGGCAAAAGCCTCGAAACAAAACTCGTCCCACCCACGAAGGAAAAAGCCCAATTTTATCGGCTTATTCTCAGCGGGGCTCAATATTGCGGAAGCGGCCTCTTATCTCTTACATCAGCAGCATTATCCACAATCGCGTCTGGCCGGTGGCCTACTTTTTGGAGGCCGCGTAACGGACGAGGAGGAGCCCTAAACTGGGCGCAACGGACTGATGCACGGCTCTTTGTTCGCTCCTACTTCGCTCGCTGAGATTTGTGAGCAGAGGTTAGCGAGTGAGTTATGAGGTGAGCGCTAGTGAGTGCAATGATAGCCTCCATCACGTGAGCACCTTACACTGTCGCGCACTATTGCTGGAGTTTATATCCGCGGAGAGTTCAGCGAAAGTTCAGCGAAAGTTCAGCGGAAAGTTCAGCTTCAGGTGAATGACATGAGACAAAATATATACTAACAAATGACCCTACGATAACTATACTGCATTTTCGCAATGAAGTCGTGAACCTACTGCTCCTGCTGTAACTGCAGAATGATCTGACCGTTGTAACTACCCAATCTCCACAAAAATATCTCGATTTGGGCATTAAAAAGTTTCAAATCTCAAAGACGCAACCCTCAACAAATTCTCACATTTTCTTGTTTACTAAAAAGTACAATTTGAGTATTTATTTTAAATTAGTCCTATACCTCAACTTATTCAGGACATTTGAGATCAACACGAAACGTTGAAGTATGATAAAGAAGTCATCAAACCTCCATAGGTGCTTCAAAACTTTCTTTATAATCTTTTGAGGAAAGTTAATAATATATCAATAAAAGAATAAGGTAATGCCGTCTCAAAGTTTCAACAGAACAGTAATATATTTCTCAATTTATTAATTAAAAACCAATTCGCAGTATCTGTATTTATGCACTGCCTGAAAATCATCAGAAATTTTACTGAGTTTCTGCAGTATGCAGGTTACAGTCTTCGAGTCAACCACGTACACGTTCACTCAAATCTCGCAACACTTCTTGTGGGGTTTTATCGTACGCACGTTGACGGTAAAAGAAAGTCAATAAAAAATATGTGCTTTTAAGGAAAGTGAGAATAATTTTTACGTGCTAATCAATAACAAAAGATAAATTGACAAAAAATGAGATCACGTGGAATTTCGTCCAATATGTATAATTTTCACTCACGATAATTTATTTTAATGCCTTCTGCGTGAATTGCCGCTTGACGCGACGTCTCTGCAATTGAAAGATGCAGAATGAATCAACTTAGTTATGGTGGCCTGTGATATTTGCTACCACACCTCATCGAGGAGGGGAATTTCTTTATCCAGATCGTAAGTCAGTTTGCTTTCTACACAGGTGTTTCTTGAGCTCTGCCTGAATCGGCTCAATAATATTCATGCAAGGAGACTGATGTAGCTAATCAAAAAAACCTAAGCATGAGGTCATCGTGACCGCTGTCCCGCCCGCATGATGGATTTCAATCACGCTGAATAATTTAGCTTGAGTCAAGTGTTCTTCTCATATAGGGGACCATCGTTGTTCCAAGTATGTATTCACATGCCGGTCACTCGTTAAGACTCTTTAGAACGTCTCAAGATTCTGCACCACCTCTCATCATTTTTTGCCACAAAACATTTCACAGGGACACTCTCGACCATCACATCAATTCTTTACTTTGCGCCTTTCCTCATGACATAACACACGCAACTCCTGTTCTATCCCTTCCCTTTGTCCAGTCAATCGAACTTGCAGCCTTGCCTTCCACCTCACAGCGCTTCATTTCCGTGTAGCTTATCCCATCCGAAGCTTTTCATCACAGTTTGAATTACTCTTAGAGTAATGTTGTGCATTGTGTAGGTCATTCAAGCCCTACTACGGAGCACACCTGTGAGTTTTTAATTTTAAAAATTTCTTAATTTTAGTCTCTATTCAATATATTTTTGATTACTTCATATAGCTCACTTCACCCAAGTATTGCGAACAATCTCCAGATCCCCGTACTACTCGTGCCAATTTCTTGCTGCTCGTTACACTCTCATCTTATTCATTGTTTTCTATCACTCACCACACTCACTTGCTACGCATAATTTCCTCATTGGAATCACTGCACCCTCATATTTCCTGTCACGATCTCTGGCTACTCATCACATATTCAAGTTTCATATTCTTACTCTAATGAAACTCATCACACTTTCGTACTATTAGGAATATTTTCATATAACTCATATCATCATGCTCTCTCACTCTCTCTCCTTCTCTCTGCGCATCGCAATCTCATGCAACTCATCACCCTCACATGTTACTCACAATGTTATTGCCACCATGTTACTGATCACGCTCTCATTTTCCTCATCGATGCTCTCTTTGATATAACTCATCACTTTTTCATATTGCTCATAATACTCTCATTTTACTCTTCACCTTCCCATATTACTCATCTCCCAGTCTTGTTGCTCATCACACTCTTATATCGCTCGCCACACCCAGCAGTGGGGTCACTGTACTACTCCTCCACGCAGCTCAACTCATCCTCTCGTTACTTGTCCAATTCCGTCTTCCTTATTACAGTTCTGTTCCGCACACGCACTCTGATGTTCACTAACCCTCATGTTAACGTCAAACAATGTGATCTGTTACTTCACCACTTGCCTCACTACGGTTACCTCACCACTTACATCACTACGGTTACCTCACCACTCACATCACTACGGTTACCTCGCCACTCACATCACTACGGTTACCTCGCCACTCACATCACTACGGTTACCTCACCACTCACATTACTACGGTTACCTCACTACTCACATCACTACGGTCTCACATCACTACGGTTACCTCGCCACTCACATCACTACGGTTACCTTGCCACTCACATCACTACGGTTACCTCGCCACTCACATCACTACGGTTTCCTCGCCACTCACATCACTACGGTTGCCTCGCCACTCACATCACTACGGTTACCTCGCCACTTAGATCAAGACGGCTACCCTACCACTTACCTCACCACTTACCTTACAATGGTCGCCTCACCACTTACCTCACTACAGTTACCTCACCACTCACATCACTACGGTTACCCCACCACTTACCTCACTACGGTTACCTCACCACTCATCTCCCTATAGTTACCTCACTATAGTTATCTCACCACTTACCTCACTACGGTTACCTCACCACTTACCTCACTATGGTCACCTCACCACTTACCTCACTATGGTTACCTCACCATTCACCCTCAGCACCCTAAACTCGTGTCACCCGCTATTGTCGTTTGCCACTCCTAAAATGTTCTGGTAAATGCCCACTCAAATCCTCAAAATTTTCGCTTAAGGCCTAAAACGCAAGCTAAAATGCATAAAAATTTCTCCAGCCGAAGCAATTTCGGTGGAATAGGCTCCTCTATCAGTAAATTTGCTTCTTTTCTCAAATAGACGGAGCCTCAAGGCATGTAAGGTGAGGGAAATTTTGCTCTGCTTGCAAACAAACAGCACACTGCGCAGACTTATAAAATCATTCTACCTCAAACCACGTAAACCAATCACAACTTTCCAAAAAAGAGGATCAGTGATTTGCCTCAATAAATATTTCATCGTTGGCAAAATATTTCATCGATGAAAATTAGTTCTCGAAGCACGAAAGAACGTATTGCTAACTTGTCGCTCTACGTTGAGAAATTATTGCAGAAAATATTGTGCAAAGTCTTGCACGAAACGGAAAAAAAAGACACTGCTCCGCAAAGGGCTCTCAGCCTCGTGCATCAATTGTTTTTATCTCTATTTACGACTCGGCAAAATGATGTAAAAACTGGAACGTACGTTTGACTTAACGTACATTTGGGCTGAGCAGCCATAAAAATTCAAACAGAGTTGAAAGAGTAGGGAATCACAATAGTCTTTTACCTGGTAATTTTTACCAGGACAGTAGTTTCGTTTGCTGAATTAGAAACATTATTAAAGGGTCAGATTCTTCACTTCACTTTCAAAAACATAACATACTCTGTTCTGAGGGCAATCTAGAATGTAAACTAAAAACCATATTTATAAGATACAATCGAGCTAATGAATGCATATGCTCTCTGAGATCCTGAACTCCGGCACCGCGAACGCAAAAAAAATTGTGTGTTTACTTATTCCGAGATGAATTTTGAACAGAAGTATTGAAAGTAAAATAAGAAATTAGGCCTCGGCCAAGCTTTTCAAACAACATTCTCTTCACCATTGCTAGAGCCATGTATAGGCTATTAGTTGGTGTTCTGAGAAGTGCTAAAGCTTTATTACTAGCCAGATAATAGTTTCTCCCATATTTTTAAAACTCGTCTTACATTACAAATCCCAGTGGTCTGGGGAAATAGACTTATGTAATCTTAACGAACGCGAATGCAGCAATCCGTACATAACACTGGGGAACAAAATCCTACTTTTGTCAGTTGCATACACTTCGAAACTAATTCCTGGGGATACTTAGGTCCTTGATTTCAAATTTGGCATGAGTCATTTTCTATCGGGTCAAGTTTTCTTGCAATGAGTGACCTCCCATTTACTACTGACAATATATAAGAAGGATAGGTAGACCGCCAAATACCACTGATAAAATTCTAAGCCTGTACAAATTTATGTGCGTCAAAACCCATTACAAGCATGTAGAATTAATTTATGATTACTTTACATACCTTGGCAAACACATTGTGGGTTCATCAGTTGCTTTCGGGAAGAATGATAGATTTATTCAGGTATAAACTTGCGTTCAATGACCATCTATAACAATGGTTCTTAACCTTTTTACTCCCACGCCCGCCTAAAGAATATATTTTTTCCTCTGAGCCCCCCTTAGTCTTCTTAAATAATTGTGGCGCTTAGGTTGAGGCAGAAGCAAAAAACATGAAATTTCTATTAAATCTAGTGATTCTATTCCATTTAATATGAACCAATTATGTCATTCACATTTTCGATATTGCTTCATAGCTATTAAAAATAATAAAAAAGAATTAATGGGACTTTTGGCACCGTTTCTTTAACACTAGATTTTGAATGCGAGGCTGATTCTGAGACACTGTTCTGGTGTGACCAATCAGAGGCTATAATTCCTCACACCACTGTGAACTGATGCATAAAGGCCATTTCAAAACTTGTGAGAAACCAGGAAATTGTGTGCAGATGGACTGGTAAATAAGAGCTCGCAACAATGAATGTTGTAAATAGGTCTTCAAACTTATGCACCAGTGAAATTTCACTCTTTTGTCGAAAACGTTACTGGGAAAATCAAGCTTAACTGCGGAGGCCCTCGCAGTAATGGTTAAGAGGTTAAGAACCACTGGTCCAGAACGTTGCTCCACTAGCAGTCTCCCTGAATGCGCCAGCAATAGTCGGCCATCATGTGAACGTCCCAGAGACGTTGACATCGATTTTCCATGGTATTGATATCTTGATGAAAGCATTCACACTGCACGCCACTCACATCCCCCAAGTTTGCCGGAAATGATTCAATACGACTGTCCAAGAAATGTATCTTAATGCTCATGTCGCAACCTATCACTTGGAAACTTTTCATAAATATTCAAATAGCTTTTTATATTCCTTAGATTTCCTGTCTCCCAGAAAGTTCCTTACGACAAAAATGAACGCTTCCCACGCATTTTTCTCTACATCAGTCATTGATTGAGTGAAAGTTTGATCTTTAATCAGGTTCCTAATTTGAGAGCCGTCGAAAATCCCTGCTTTTAATTTTTCTGTCGTTACAACGGGGAGCGAGTCGTACAAATACTTGAAACAGTCACTGTCAGTATTGAGCGCCTCGACAAACTGTTTCATCTGTTTCATATGGCCCAGCTTGATGTGAAGGGGCGGGAAAACATTTTTTCACGATTTACTAGGGTTCATGAGTGATGTTCATTTCCCCAACATTGTAGCTTTCCCTAACTAGCCATTCCTTCTAAATCCAGCGTCTGTCTTTGGCTCTGCTGTCCCAGAGCACATAAAGCAAGGGAATTTTGTGCAGCCACTTTACTGTTCTAACAATAAATTGACCATTTTTAGAAAAAAAAAATTTATTTTAATTTTTCATATTTGAGTAGTTCCAGTACTGTTTTGATGTGTTCATATCTTTCTTTCGGGTGTACTAAGTTTCCCATGGGTATTACGCCTATTTGTAATAAAATACATTTCAGATTCCGCTTAGAGCTATCTATAAAGAGGCATCACTCTTCCGGTTTATAACCTGCAGCTCCTACCGCCGTTACTAATCCAAGAGTATCACAACAGTAAATGAAGTTGAATAATTTAGAGTCAGAGAACTGTAAGAGGTTTTCTTTTCTGTTTCGATAGAATGTTACCCTTCTGTCTATTCCAGCAAGTTTTTATCTTTTAATCATGAAGCCAACAATTCTGATTGCTTTTTAGACAAATATAGATCTCGAACTAAATCATTGAGTTCTGCATGGCTAAAAAAGTGCGGTTCTGTTGATACGCCTTAAGGCTATTGACGCAAGTTTTCTTAGCAGGATTGACATACCTTATGTGGTGCCCAAGGTTTATGTTGATCTCCAAGTTTCACTTGATAGTAAGAAAAGTAAGCTTACTTCACATCTTCAGTCATGTTCTTTCTTTGCTTCGGTGCTGTGAATTCTACCAGCAATGTTCTTTTAAATTTATTCAAAATTCTTGATTAAAATTAAAACACGGTCGTGTAGCATGAATGCTAGACCTGATCTTCACAAACGAATGCCATTTTCGAAATCAGTGACCTGAAATCCACGAGAATCAAGTGTCAGAACTCGTGCAAGCAAAAGCGTGTTCCCCAGTGGAAATCAATGTTAAGCTGAAGCTTGCCTGACTTAAGACTGCGTACCTCACCGGTAGGTCAATAACTAATTCAGAGTATCCAGCGCTAGTGGTGCCATATTTTCATTACATATTATTGATACTTTTTTATTACACTTATTAGTGATTTAATTCCCCGCAGCTATTGCTACCAACGTACTGAAATATGTATTTATGCCAGAAGGTGATGATTTTCCTGTCACAAAGAGATTCAAGAAATCTCTGCGAGATCAAAGAAATCGAAGATTTTTCACGCTTGATCATGAAGAACGATATACGTTCTAAGGCTACTGTAGGCTATTGTTAACATACAGTGGGCAAAATCTTTTTTGATATTAACGTATAATGCAACCTGAGACATGTCTAGCCTAAACCACGTAACTGCTGTAGCAGCGGATTTGAATTTCAAACGGCAGTCAATGCGGAAATTAATTTTTACATGATTATGTATCAGCATTCACTTAATAATTCTGGTGTTGTTGCAACCCTAACTTCTCTTACATTTAGAGACCGTTTTTGCACTCTATTGATTTACAATCAGAAAACCTAATGATGACTATTGGCTCCACCTGATAAAGGGTTATTTCCCTGAATCATGGTTACCCTAGAAATTGTAATTTAATAAATTTGCGTTGCTTCCATTTCGCGTGAAGAAAAAAGGGATTGGTAACTGTGCACGGTGATCGATTTTTTTGAGACAAATTGTACCTATTGCAAGATGTTGTATGATGGTGCTACTTCTCGCACGCTGGTGACAGATTTGCTGAACTCAAGACACTTTCCGAATAACTAACACACTGACACCTCATTTCATTCGTTCATCAGGTATGAATCTGAATCATTCGTAAAAACGTAAATCATTAAGCCATTTTGCATCGATAGCAAAGAGACGTCATCTCGTTTTCATATTTGAATTTATTTCATTACGAAAAAAGCGTCTTTGGCGGTTGAGAGGTTCCTAGACGCCAAAAGAGTGTCTTGGGCGGTTGAGAGCTTCCTAGACGCCAAAAAAGCGTCTTTGGCGTTTGCTGGCATGGTTTCACGTTCTCCAACGCTTTTCTAGTTGACATAAAATTGGGCAATGTCCGTTTTTTACAGTCGATGTCCGTTATTTACGGGATTTTCGAATCGCAACACAAGCAATTGCATGCTCTGTTATTGTTCAAGTATCGTTATCGAAAATACCCGCATGCAGACGCCTTTAGTTTGGCTCAATAGTTTGACTTTTCCCGGTTAGAACAGGCGCCAAGATTTGGGACAACTATCTATTTTGATATAACTTCTATTGGGCAGAAATGAATTCGTTTTCTTAAATTTGTACCCCTGGTATTGACGACAAAAGCATTTATATTGCAGTTCAGAAAAAAGATCATTTCATCGCACATATATTTTGCAGCAGGACTTCAGAGCTTTTATTCAATTGTAAATAAAGTTTGAGCGGAATCACCTGCCATTTAAACGAATAATTAATATTAGATGTGATAATCCAAGCACATGAAAACTGCTAGCTTCTGAGAACGGAAATAAAAGATGTAAATTTAATGTGATTGTATACAGTATCCAGAGGCATGTATAATGACATGACTCTGTAAGTTAACATTTCTTGAATACTAAAATTCAATTGATTTCTATTGATTCATCTCAAGATAAGGTAAGAAAACTGATCTACAACTTGAGAAAACTAACTGTTTTCCGTTTTGAGCGGTGCAGCGGGCGTCAAGCACTGAACTGTTTTTACAGCGCTATGGTTGACTTGCGACGTACAATGGATCTGAACCAGTTTTAATGCTTCCCAACCAGTGGACGGGTGTATGAACTTGCGGATGGAATCAAATTAAATTTCTCGCCTTGACCCAGACATCTGCATGCAGCCATCATGTTGGTCATGTCTAACAGACAACATTTTAAAAATAAAATCAACACAGAGTACGCGTAGCACGCATTATCCTCAGTGCGTACGTTACAAGAGTAGTTTTTGTACTCTCAGAGATCGACTTTCAGAGGAGGCATCAAGATGAAAATGGATACCATGAGAAAAGTTATTGTTGCGAAATGCTTAGGTATTCACAGAAACATAGGATGAAACTACGCCCTCTCTGCACAATACCAAAATCAAATGGATAAGTGATATTTCTCTTTATGGAGATAGTACACAATAAATTTCGCGCTGTGTTGATGTGACTTTTCTCTATTCTTCTCAATCTGCTCCGATAACATCGGACGCAAACTCTCACCGTTGCAGGAAAAGCTAGCATTCGTCGTTGTCAAGAACACCCAACAGTCTCCTGTTTCACATGAATGTTGACGCCCAGTGTTCTGGAAAACATTGTATAGTCTATAAAATTCGCTAGTAATATTGGAGTAGCTCATACAAACGATCCTTTAAGTGTAGAAATAAATGGAGACTGCACAGGGTCAAGAGCATAAAGCATCTCATACTTTCAGAACATTTAATTTTCCGTTTGGTAAACAATACTTATAAGCCATCATATTCCCAACAGCAAATCGGTGAGAAAATATTTTTCAGATTTTATTATTATTTAGTCACAGACTACGCCTTGGAGAGCAGCTGTTTCTTCAAAAATCTAATTGACGAATGTCAAATCTTTTCAAAAACAAACCATAAGTTTACTAGCTACAAATACTATCAGTTCAAGCTGAGTGAAACATTGAAAGTTAAGCCTTCCGTATTTATTTGTTAGATGATGTTCTTAACGAAACAAGATTTGTATCTTATGAAGACCGCTTTCTTGATGTACGAATATAAACATTCATAGGTGAACACTAACGCTGGCTTCTTATTAATTTCTAATTATCTAATTTCATTAACACTGAAAGCCTGACTCACATATAGCAGAGGACTACCAAGGTGTCAGGTTATAATCGTTGGTGCTAATTAAATATGAATCAATTTGTTAGAAACTGATCTCAATATTATTCATTTCCTTGCTGTTCAAAAACAGCTTCCAATTGCTCATAACATCCCATTAACCATAATCCATTACATTAATATTGCTCATCAAATCCCTTTCATGCACTGAAGAGTGAGTATTAAAACTAGCGAGATTCATTTACATTATAGACTACCCCTTCCACTTTTAAAACATATGAACCAATTAAATTTAGCAACTTCGTTTCTTTGAAAATTACACAGGCCGAGCAGTTTTAACATAATTTTGGTATTTGAGGAAAACGTGATGCAATCAATTGATTTTGGTGAGGTGATTCCAAAACTGTGCTTGGATTTGTCCACGCACGGAATGTTCCAAAGTTGTTTAATTATTAATGCAAATACTTTGAAAGAGTATAAAAATAATTGAGACGTGTCTGGACACGGGATTGGTATCGGTGCACTCTATTTAGCATAATATAGGTCCTCTCACGGACTCGTACAAGAAATTTACGGCATGTACTGTAGTTGGTTGTACTCGCCTAACTATATATGTCTTCATACATGTTTGAGACTCATGCTCTTGCGCTTATGAGAGGATATAAAGTCCTCCCGCTGTAGGAACATGCGGCAGTCACCCATCATGTTTTCGTAGAAGCGTCATTGTTACCTGCTTTCCATCCTGGCAATATCTTGGTGAAACCTTTCATCATGTTCGTCACTGCTACTCATTTAGGATGGGAAGATATTTTTGTAGATAAGAGAGCAGGATATACATCTTACGAGACATCCGACACCCCATAGTTTTTCATGGGGTGTCGTTCACTAGCTAATAATACTGTTCACGAGTTTTTCATTATTGCCAACTCTGTGATTACCAATGAAGTTCTGCACTGCATGCATAGGAAAATGAGTCCCCAGCAGCCAACTCGAGTGGAGTCAGTTTGTTGCTGAGCACTCTTTCACGAATCAATTCTCCAATCTTCGGTACTACAAGCATACCTTCTTTAAATTAGCAAAAGTTTTCTTTGTACTAAATTTCTCTTTGAGGTAGTGAAATTCATTAGAATCGTGGGGGAATTGTTTAAACAAAATTCTTAATAATGCCAAGTTTTAACTGGAAGGAGTGGAAGATAAATCTTTTGCGGATATACCAAAAGCAAGTGATGTATTTTTATGTACCATTTAGGCGTTTTTCTCTTTCGGGCACATTTTGATAGTGTAATGGTTCCTGTCGTAACAGCTGTTCCATAGACATATAAAACCCATGTTCGTCAAGTACACCTTTTCTCGTTTTATAACCACATTCTTTCAAAATGTACCGACGAACTGCAAATTTAACAACGACGAACCATTGAATAAAATAGGGAATAGAAATATAGAGGCAGTGTCGCATAAAATAGCAACACCGACAAATTATTGCAACACCCAGCAAAATGAATGACAATGAAACTATACATCAGAACAAAGAAACAATGTGTAGTGACAGAGTAGGTTTATTGTAACAACGTTCAAAAAGGATAACAATTATACAAAAAATTGTAACGTGCATATATATTATTGTAACAAATTAACAATTTCTGACACAATTATTTATACGCAAAATAAACAGTAAAGTAGCCATTTATCGTAGTAGATAATGCTTATTGAAACTTTGCATCCAAAATTATTGATAATTACAATGAAGAATGAATATCATATGTGAGATATTGAAACAATGCAGAAAAGAAACTATCTTGTTGATTAAGGCTCTTGATCAAGGAGCTGTTGGCATGGATGTAGTTGTCTGCCGCAATGGCTGGAGTAACAGACGGCACGCACGTGTCTATGACATGCCAGAGAACCTCCTCCCGGTGCTGCCGCAGCGACTTTCCTGCTCTGAGCGCTGCCGCCACAGCGCATGTTTCCACAATGCCATTCAGATGGTGCAACTGTGGCATCTGAGACGTAGGGCTTGCGGTCGAAAGGCGCACGAAGAGTTCTATCGAGATACTTAACGGTGATGGTTGGAATAGCTTCAATCAACATCACAAGTAAATTCATGCTCTCAATATCTATCATCTTCTTGCGACCGCAAGTCTTGCACAGGCAAAAACAGATTAACGTTGTTGGTAGGACCTAACAATGGAATAAGCGGTGGTACGCTTCACTACCAGTTCTTGAACAGTAATACATGTCACACGTGAACCAACCAGGTCAGAGTTGTTCTGGAAAATTCCATTACTTCCCGGTCAGTGCATCATCCACTGACCGGGAAGTAATGGAACCTAGCCCCATATTATTGTCGGGTGGCATTCACAATCCCGAAAGTCAAAATCCCGAAAGTCAAAATCTCGAATGTCCCTTTCAGTTGAAAACATCTTGTGTATACCAAGTTTAAATACGAGCTGTCATGGAGAATTTTCGTCAATTATTTTCAATTCTTCACTACATCAATTCGTAACACACACCACCAATTCGGGTCGACGCTTCCACTGCCAAATATGGTCGGGAATTAGATGTTCGGGATTTTGACTTTCAGGATTTTGACATTTGGGATTTTGAGGTGGACTCATTATTTTCAATTTTTATTGAATGAGGAAGTGCGGGAAAATGATTTCTCTGGTCAATAGGAGTTTAAAAGATGTTTCAACTTGTGATTTTTCGTTCCTAGTTTTTGCATCTGTTACATTATTTTGAACCCGTGTTTTGAACCTGCTAGTTACTCCGTAGAGTAAAATGATATAAGAATTTTGATTAAAGATTTAGAATTCGCACACCTCGTTTATTATAAACCATACTCTATTACTCGAATAGCAAAACCTTTGTTGACTTATTTATATGAGATAAATGTTCTCAATCATATCAGGTCAAATCTATGTAGATGCCTTATTTTCGAAACATGAGTGCTTTAAATTTCGTTTTGCCGAACTTAAAAGAAGTGGGCAACATTAGTCGGTAATTCATGAATTTTAGTTCTAAATGTTGTAAAGTAGGATTTATTTAATGTACTTTTCTGTTTTTGTTTAAATGCCAGCTTCTGGAGCCAAAGCTTTGAACTTTCGATTACTGAGGTATAAGTACTTAGAGTTTGCTTGGAGGAGCAACTATTTTCCGGTTTCATTAGTTGTGCGAAGAAAATTATGGATTTTATGTATCATGCTCTTCAACGATATGAAATTGAAACACATATGGCAACAGGAATGGGTTTAGAGGCCTATTGTAGGTTACCACTCAATTAATCCCGCGGTGTGACACGTCATTCTAGCATAGGCGTCAGAGTAGAGGTGAGGGAGACAACGCAGGCACGCTCTCAGGCACCACAATCCACGCCCTAGCACCACTACATTTGTTTTAACCTCTAAAAGCGGCTGTTTTACAGTTGTGTGAATCCAGAATTTGATCTTTTTTTCATTGTCTGGAATATTTGAGCAGTTTCATGTTATTTTCTTGATGAAATGTTGACTCTACTTTTGGATGAAAATGAGACACGGGATGCATTGCCAGACCTACCTCGGCAACTCCACTAAGCCTTGCGTTGCATTCATGAGGCTAAGTGGGTTTTGATTACAAAGTGCTGGTCTCTTTCAGCTACACTGAAGCATATGAATGCTCCACACTGAGCCTAATTATATTTTTGTGTGGAGATGCAATTCATTTTGAGTCGTATGAACGAAACTTTTTCAAAAAAGTTAACCACATCTTTCAAAAGAAAGAAATTACTTCTAATAAATCATCAAAGCAAAGGTAGAAAAGCCATTCAGAAAGATTACAAATCTTGAAGTCACCAAATAGTAACCTCAAGAAAAGTTCAAATGATAAAAGTAAATTTAAATATGTGAGCCTCGCTGACATTGGCTAGAGTACATCACAACAGCTTCACTCGACTAATAATCCATCCTACGTCGTTCATTTACATTCAGGCTTAATTTCTTTTTAATGTATTCATCATAGACTCATTCTTTGGAAACTATATTTTCTCAAAGAATACCTTCCTCCTATCGATCTTCTTCTATTCCTAGACCTTCCGAATATTTCCATACCTGGCGTGCAACAGCAACTGCAGCGAGGTAGCATTTCCTGTTCAAGCCAGCACCTCTGCCTCAGATAGCAATATTGTTATTACTTCCAAATATACCCGTCAAACAGCTGTCTCGCAGATAAAGTTAGAAAAAATGACAACTGGCAACGCCGCAAATTCAATGTTTCTCTAAACTCATAGACTGTCCTGTTGCCTGTAGTCAGTCACAGTGATTGTGCTGCTAGTCTTTCACCTCTACTTAATTGTATACTCTCGCGCCTGCAAGTAATGCCTCGTACAACTCTAAGCCTGATCCCATACTAGGCAATACAGAAGTGACGTCTCACTACTGGTCATAACAATGGTGACAGTTTTGAAGAAATCAAACAGAAGTGAATAAGTATCTCCGCATAATTTTTATCAGAACATTTGTGGCATCGACTGCGAGAGATCAAAAATTACATTGGTGGGTGTTAAGAAATGATGGTCTCTAACATATGCGTACAAAGCCTATTTATTGTGTATTTTCCTATTTGAACTCGTATTAAAGAAAGCAATCGCATTTGGAGCGATACAGCGCTTGAATCTCACTTAGACGCATTCAATTTACTTCATCGGATCAATATGCCTACATGAGGAACACTAGTGCTCAAGATGCTCTGCTTAAGATCGTAGAAAAATATAGAGTGATATCGATCAAAATAATTTAATACTCTTACTGCTACTGTTACTCGATCTCTCCAAAGCGTTCTATAGCGTCGAACATAAGCGACTTTTATGAAAAATTTTGAACTTAAGAGTAAATACGTAATTTTCTGAAAGCTACATATCAAGTCGATTTCATGCAGTCTGCTGAAATAACAAACATTCATTCAGAACAATTTTAGTGTTCCTCGAGGACCCATCCTGGATCCGCTATTGTTTTCTATTTTAATTGATGATTTTCTTCCCACGCCTTCTAAAACATGAATCTTTATGTATGCAGACGATATTCAAATTGCAAAGACTAGATCTGTGGCGGAATTTAAAAACCAATTGCCTTCTATCGGGATCCAATGAAACAACCGAAAAATTTCCAAATCTGACTCTTATGGTAGGGAATGATAAACTTAATACATTAGAAAAGTGAAAAGTTTCGGCATTTGGCTCAATCAAAATATGCCATTCAATCTCACGTTGAAAAACTTGAACGAAATTTACGGAACTTAATATTATTCCATCGTATATAAATTATGAGTGACGAGAAACCTAAATTACATGTACCTCGTTTTGACTATTGCAGCCCAGTATGGGGAGACGTACCTCAGTATCTTCAAAGAAAGTTGCAAAGATATTTATTAGGCAGCCAAGGTGGCATACAAAGGTAAATTCAAGAAGAGTGATAATGCAACCCTTCTAAATAAACTCGGCTGGACTCCGATTCAAGGAAAATTCTTCACTCAAAAAGCCCCATACGTATTCTTTTTTTACATCTCTCTAAAAGCACCACTGATTTGTACAATTCTTGCCCGTCTTTGTAACGAATCATATATACGTCAGTATCATGCGCTTTATTGTGGAACCAACTTTTATGAAATATCAAAATCTTTCAAACAAAATTTAAGACCAAAATAGCACATCATTTTGCGTCACAACAGTAATTGTGTGCCGCACCACATACTGAAGAAGGTATGAAATTATTTCATTCATTCCCCTACATTTCTCAATTTTTAATCGAAAGTTTCTGTCGTGTACGTATGCGATCGATGTGATCGCTTGTTTGCATGTGAGTATTATTGTATGTACACCAACAGCAGTTACTGCAAAATTGCTTAACGAGCGACCTACATTTTTGCTATTCATACGGTATCTTTCCTATTAACAATCAACTTACTTGTCACGTTACCTAACACATCATTCCCTCATACTGTTATCGTCAATTATTATAATAGGAAAAATCATAAATTTGAGTGGTTTAAATTATGTTCTTTAAGGCATTTAACTTATCACTATTTTGATACGATTGCGCGAAAAGATGGTGTCGAATTTTTGCCATTTCGACCTTATAGTGGTAAAAACAAAATTATCTACCTCCACCTCCACTTCAACACACTTTCAGCATTCTTCCTTGACATCACATGCAGAAGCTAAAGCTCATAATTCAATGGATCTTTTGGCTGTCAAAAGGTTTTTTTCCCACTGCGTCCCTTTTTTCATATTTCTTTTATTACATTCATTTCTAAGCATGATCAAAGTTGGAACAACTTGACCATGAGAACATGAGAATACATTTTTATGGTTTTCTAACAATCTCTTGTGCAAATATTGACATGGACTGTTACGACACCCATATTTGTTTATCAACTAAGGACTTCTATGTTAAGACATTTTAATAGCAAGGTAATTCATCTCATGTTTCAACTTTAATGAACATAAACTGTCTTGGGCTTACTCGTGTCGCATAATGTTTTAATTAGCCTTGTGTGGCAATTAATCGTTTCTGACGCTAGTGAATAAATAATGACAGCATTATTTAGGCAGTAAATTTTACTATTTGATCCAATCGTGTCGTAAAAAGTTGTGGCTAACATCATTCAACAATGCTTTCCATTTTTCTGTCTCCTTTGAACTCTTTTGTGCCAGACTAATTTATGCAGGAAATATTGTAAATTTATGGTATGATAAAATATTATCTCCAAGCTAGTTATTTGGTCGTCTGGTTGATATGTAAACATGAAAAGACAGTTCCGAATGACCTCCTTTTTCTCTCAGACGCATGGTTGTTTATATCCACTCATTTTCATTTCAACATTAATCCCTGATAACGCAAGTATTAAAAAAATTGGGTGGAAGATAAGGATGACACAAGACTGTTAGTTATTTTAGTGTTGCAATGCATAATAATAATAATAATAGTAATAATAGTAATAATAGTAATAATGGTATTAATAATAAATAAACAGTTAAATGTGTCTTACCATTAAAGGCGCGTCGGTGACTTCTTGATAAGTAGGAAGTCGGAAATTGGTGCACCCGACGGCCGCCCACATCAAACTTGACAATAACCGTGATTTGTTGGATATAAGGAAATTTTAACCGTGGATGAATGTTACACTTAAATAAATGAAATAGATTGATTTCTGGGAAATCTCACTTTCAGGATAAAAAGGAAAACCAACGTGGCT
>JACJUY010003682.1:64250-83851 GCA_014220935.1 Platorchestia sp. MABIK | reverse complement strand
ACACACCAAACACACAGCCACACACCAAACACACAGCCACACACCAAACACACAGCCACACACACAACACACAGCCACACACCAAACACACAGCCACACACCGTCAGTTACACACGAAACAAAAAGAGTCATCCACAAACGAAACTAAAGCAGTGAGCAGCACACAAGCGTACGCCACACACACCAAACACACACCATCAGCCACACAGAAAGAAAACAAGCGTAGGCCACGCTTGGCCTCCACTCCCCGCCACACGATGGAGAGCGCAAACAACAACACAAAGACCCTCAGCGAACCCAAACTGATCTCGACGTGAAATGCACCCACGTGACCCCACAGACCGCTGCGTGCAGAGGAGCGAAAACACGAGGCACGGTACAAGAAACAAGGTAGGCTCAAACCAGTATATTTTTCGTCGACCGTGTGGCAATGCTGACGTCATGGCAACGGACCAATAGCAGCGCTCATGTCGCATCTGGCAACACTGCTAGCCCCAATCTGGCACCACTATTGGCCTAACGACATGTCGCAATGGTGACGCCATAAAGTTTCTTTAAAATGAAGCCTTTCTATTGGCCAGCCGAACAAGAGGTGTATTTTCCCCTATCTACCTTGTTTCCTCCACCGTGGTGCACCACACACAGCACAATTTACCACACACAAACTGTTGTTCTCGTGCCATCACACGAGGTTGTGGACGCGACATCTCGCAATTAAAACACGAGGGGAAAAAAGATCTGTGGTAAGTGAGGGAGGGAGGGAAGAGAGATGGGTAGGGGGGGCTGCAGAGGGGGGGCACAGATGTTCCCCCTAACCCTGGGGCAGTGGGGCACGTGGGCAACACGCCATACCCCCGAAAAGGAGAAGAGGGGCGGCGGGGAGTGTGTGACTGCCAGAGGTACGACACCTGTTTTCTATGATTTAGTGTGCAAGGCTTGGCTATATTAGACTAGCGCCCCCCAGGGCCAGCGAAGCCTAGCAACCTGCACTGGACACTCGTGCATCTGAGATAACACGACAGCCTGTAATGTGCACGACAAAATGCGTACGAGACGCACCCGACCTTGTCTGCAGCTGCAAGCGAACCATCCTTCGAACGCACGCAACCATCCTCGCACATGTAGCACACGCTGCTGGTAGGGTGGCAGCCAGCGTATATTGTTATATTTTAGATAATCTCTACCACATCGTAGTTAATCTCAATCTTTCTTAATAGATCGGTTCATCACATGATCGCATTCTGTCGCTGATTATAGCATTTTTAGCAGCCTTCAACTCGAGAGGCAAAGGATGAAATGCAAGCTCATTGAGTGAGTGGGTCCTCCCCTCTCTAACCCGTCTTTTTGAACACCTGCATCACCAGAGGAGCTGCTACTCCAGCAAAACACCGTCCAAACGCCGGATCGAACCAAGGTCTTCTCGCTCCGAGTCACACACTCAGCCCTCGCGTCAAGAACAATTTACAAAAGAGCAGCCACACCACCTGAAAACTGCTACTAAAAAACGCGTTGATATTCATAAGTTGAAACAAACCGGTTGTTCAAGGAATACATAGTGGATTGAATTTTAAGTTGAACCCTCCCTAAGCTGGACAAATGAGTTCCGAAGAGAGGAAGGAGGAAGACACAGCATCGGATACAGGGAAAGAGGAATCTATGTCCATTGTACAAGGTCCGTCTTTCACAGATTAAAACGAAGTATTTTTTTAAAATTTCGTCTTTTTGTCTCAGTTACATGACACAGGATGACGGCATTGTATCAAGTTGCCGTATAAGCGCCCTGGTGCCTGCATGTGTTATTGCCATGCAGATTTTATGTCGGTCTTTTACCCCGTAGATGCACGGTGGGGTCAAATTGACCCTAACTGAACTTTAAACTCACATAAATGTGGGTTTCATCAATATATATGAACATGGCTATGTGACTTTTCCCAACCAAATGACTGAAACTTGTTAACCTTTAAGTGCTTTGTTACTTTAATAAAAACGTTGAGGTCAAATTTACCCCACAGTGTGAGTTTATTTGAAATAACATCTAGCATCCACGGGTCAAGTTAGCCGAGGCCGATGACACAAAATGTCCATAGCAATAAGATGCAGGCACCAGAACGCTAGTTCGGCACCTCGACACAATTCACACACAAACACAAACAAGAAGCGATCAACATTCACTTCAACACCCTTGTACCGTATTGGGAGTAAGAGCCTACATATTATATAGACTATATGGAATAACAAGAGTTGCTTCTCATCGTCACACTCTGAAAACTCATGTTCATGTCCGAAGCACAGACACAGAACTCAACTGCACTGAAGCACTGGATGCACGAGATCTAAGTTTATTTAAACACTATTCACATTAATCATTAGCATCTCTACTTCAAGAGTAGCACCATTTCCAGCAGCACGAGTACACTGGCAGCCAGGCAACTGACCTGGGGCCCAATGACGACCCACCAACAATTACCAATGACGACCCACCCAATTTAGCGATAAATACTTAATGATGACCCACCAACCACACTGACCTGGGGCCCAATGATGACCCTGTACTTGTGCGTGGGCGAGTCGCCGCCCACCGAGAAGGAGTTGGGCCCAGGCTGGTGCAGGAGGTAGAGGCGGGCCCTTATGGCCCTCCTGACCCGGCCTCGCACAACTTCCTCACTCACCCCACCCGACCCACTCGAGCCCCGCGACCCCGGGGATGCACCCCGCACCGTGCTCCCGTTGGGGGAGTTGCCGCGGGTGCTGGTGCTCTGGCCCCCCGGGGATGCGCCCCGGGATGTCGTTGGGGCCCCGAGAGATGGGGATACACCCCGGCCAGGCATCCCTGGGGATGCGCCTCGGGATGTCGTTGGGGCCCCGATAGATGGAGACACGCCTCGGCCAGGCATCCCTGGGGATGTTCCGCGGGGGTGAGGTTCAGGGGGGACACTCGGGGACACCCGGCGATAGGACTTGGGCCCTGTCCCCGTGTTGGGGGATGTCCCACGTCCCTGGGGTGTAATCCCGCCGGGTGGGGATGTGCCGTACCCCATTTGTCGGGGCGGCGGGGACCCGCTACGCCATACGGCGCCGGGATGACGGCCCCGGGACCCCACATCCCTCCCGGGGGACGGGGACCCACGTCCCGCCCCAGACGGCGGGGAAATCCCCCGGTTCTTCATGACGGGGATGCCAGAGCCCCCCCCTGGGGACAACCCGCGGGGGAGGGCGGTCGGGATGGGGATGCTTGCAGTTGGGGATGCCGGCATCACGCGGCGGGGAATCCCACTCGCCTCCCCAGCCTGGGGTGGGGATGAAGGGCGCGGCCGACCCTTTATGGAACTTCTGGGGGATGCTGGGTGACCCACTCGCGGGGATGAAGGCGGGGTGTGGCGGTGGGGGAGTCGTGGGGAGGAAGGGGGGCTCTGGGTGTGCGGGGAGGTCAGGCGGGCGCGGGACCGGGAGGCTGCGGAGCGGGGACTCGACCGCCCCAACTGGGGGGGAAGAATAGAGTGGGATGAAGGGCAAAACTGCAGTGATATCCAAGTCATGGGGATGAAAACATCTACTGGGCAGTGATACGCTAGTCAATGCTCTGCGCATCTTCCTGGCCAGCACGGGACTCCTGATTGGCTCACTCAAATATAGGGTTGACTCAGTCATTTATATTGGTTGACTAGTCATGAACAGAGTTGGCATAGTGGAATAAATTTGAACAAGTCAAATAAAGCGTCACTCCCGTTTGCCTGAGGAAGCAACGCAGGGACGTGTGCAAAAACTGCACAACAATCCAGAAAGTTCTTGGACTAGGTTCAAGGATTGTATATTTTGGCTCACTTAAGCTGGCCACTAATGGCTCCCATCGTCTTCGGAGTAACGTATACTATGTTTTTTTTTATCGTTAAAAAGTATGAAAACTCCTCTTTCTTCAGGCCATTACTTTTTCTGAATGTTCTCTATATTGTCCAAATGGTGACTGATCATTTCTAGGAACAGAGTGCTGGCACAGCGGGCTAAATCTGGTGCATATGCTCGGTGTGGGGCGGCTGCATTATTTTGATCAAATATTGCGCATTTGTTGTAGGAGTGTGAGCAGGTCTATCGCTGTGATGCAACATCCAATTTCAACACTTTGAGTGGCAGGTAAAACTGAAGTTTAATACTAAAAAAAATTTATTCCAAGTCAATTGTAGTGAGCAAGGTTGAAAATAGAAAATATGAACAGGATTGTGCCATCATTCAGTTTTGATTTTGTGTTAATGAAAATTGAGTGTGTGACCACTGGTTGGTCAGCAGCATTATGAAAACTCTCCCAGGGACCACCGGAGGCTCACGTCACAGTCAAAGTGTCAATATTCACACAATATGCTTGTGGATGATCTCACAAGCACTGGTTATCATCAAAGTACTGCCTGCCTAAAAAGAGTGCACCACTAAAACTTGAAATCTGTTAACAGTATTTTCCTCAAAAGCTTTGCAAAACAGAGCTACTAAACATTCAGTATCCGATTAACCAAGTTGACACTAAACTTTATGCAAACTCATTCAAATTGATCAGCCATCATGCAAGTTGTAAATGAACATTAATTTGCAATTACAACACATGCACACCAAACACAACATCTCAACTCAACAAATGTCAGTGTAATGTAAGCTGATTGAGTACAACAGTTCTGTGCTGCTCCAGCATGAGGTCTGCCGCCACATATCGCCTACTCAGGTGCAGTTTGAGATGTACAAATTAGGTTTTTATCGCTAAATTAAATGCATGGAAATAAGTAATGTCCATTAGTAACCTAACCTCACGCTATAGTATTAGCCAGAGGTAGATCTCATGCTATAGTGTGGTAGACCTCACGCTGTAGTACTAGCTAGAGATAGATTGCATGCTATAGTGTGGTAGATATCACGCTAGAGCAGCATCAATGTATCTCCATACTCCTTTCTACAGATCTTCCCGTTTTCTTTGCTGCGTCATGAGCCGCTTCTTTTAGCTAACGTGTTGTTCAGATGCATCAAACTGGGGACCATCCTACGCTCAGTACTCTGCTATTTGACCCACAAGAAGGGCACTCACTTCATCACGCCCTCTGACAGGGGAACATTTAGGGGAAGCCGTGGGAGAATAGGGGATGGCAGGAGGTGAGCCAGGGGAGGCCCCACAGCCCCTGGGGTCGGGGGCACTGCCTCTCCGCTGGTACGGAGATGACAGCAGGGGCGATGGGGGTGCGGACACCTGCACAACACAAACAGGGAGTGTCCTTCAATACACGTAAAAAGCAGAACACATAATGATGTCCACATCCATCTGAACACATTGCTGCATAACTCAAAAATTTCAAGTACAGAGTTACAATGCTTGTAAGAATGCTGAATTAATTCTGTCTTTTGGCAGTAAAGTCGCAAGTCTAAGTACATTTTTGATCGAAAGATGGCGCTGTTGATTTGTGTAAAATTATGAAAGTTAGATAGATACTCTAAAAGATTAGATTAAGATACTCTAAAATCATTCTCACAAAAAATCCCGAAATTCAAGTTACAAGTCTAGTAATGAAGTAGCAATATAATGTGTCGACACACTTCAGAACACAGGTGTGTCATCTAAGTGTTGTGTGTCTCACTGTAGTTGATGCTTTGCTTCATATATTGTTTCATTGACATTGCCTTGTCCTATCAGTTTGTCCTAAATATTGCCTCACCTTTTGTTTCATTAATATTGTCTCATTGTCCTAACAATGCATCTCAAATTTTGTTTCACATATTGTTTCCTTGGCCGTGTTGTTCTAACAATAAATCCCAAATATTACCTCACTGCTTTTGTTCCATTAATATTGCCTAATTTTGCTAACAATGCATCCTAAATGTTGCCTCACTGCTAATGTCTCATTGATATTGCCTCAGTGAACAGATGACAATTTCTAGATATCACCTTGTTGGAAATGTTCCTCCAAAATTGCCTTCTTGATATTGCTTCAGATTCTGCCCAACAACACCTTCAGTACACACATACACAAAATTTGGTGCTGCTACAGTGTGAGGTCTATAACACTATAGCATGAAATCCCTCTCTAGCTAGTACTATAGCATGAGGTTAGGTTACTAATTGATGTTACTTATTTCCATCCATTTAATTTAGTAATAAACAATTTGTACATCTCAAACTGCACCTGGGTAGGTAATATATGGCGGTAGACCTCACACTGTAGTAGCACCCAAAATTGTCAGTGCTTCTATGCAACTCACCTCATGGGGGTGAGCTTCATGGGGAGGGGGGAGTGTGGGGGAGGCAGCTGGGGAGGAGGTGGGGCTTGGTGCTGGGGGGGAAGGGTGCTTCACCACCTGATCAAGAGAAAAACAAAAAATAATGTGAAGAGATTATCACAAAAGATACAACAGAGATTTTAACTGCAGGCAAGAGAAGCAATGATGACCCACACATTTCAACTCATGGAGGAAATGAATTGAAGTAATCTAAAATCATTACTGGTCTACATGAACTAATAAAAAACTCTTCACAAAATGCTCAGATGAAATCCCTCACAGAGTTGTGGATGCAATTAAATATTGACAGTTCCCAGTCTCATTTCAAAAGGTGACAGTTTCTGGAACACAATCATCAGTTAGCACCACAGTAATGCATTAACAGAAGCTGTTGATCATTCACAAACATATAAACTAAAAGTTCACATTTAAATAATTCAATTCTTTAATTGGACAATGTAATAATAATTTGTACAGCACATGACATTGCAGTGCAGCTTGACTCCATTCATTAGACCATTTAAAATTGGAACAACTCTCGAGTAAAATTTCTAACAGAATTTTTTGGTGAGCATTTATAAATGTTTACAAAACATTTTGATATTTCTGCTTTAATTTTCATTTCTGACAATCCTGATCCCTCATTTTCTCTACTTTGATGTACAATAACCAGTGCAAGTGATAGATTTTCATTTATCTACTAGTACATGACACTATTTTTCTTCAACATCATTTAAAATTAACAAAAAAGACAAGCATAAAGTCCAGCAGCACACGTGTGTGTATGTGTTGGTTGAAGAATAAATTGTGCTGCCACAAAATGTGATCTCCAATCAAACCAAGCATTATTAACTTTCCAAATTAAATCTATGCATTGATTCAATTTGAATGCCAATAGAAAAATTCCCTCCCACAGCAGTCATACTGCAAGATGAGACTTCAGAAACTTTTTGTGTATTATTTGCATCAAATAAATTGTACTTGCAAAGAAATGTGTACAGATTTATAAGAAAAAGCTAGAACAACAAATAGAAGATGACAAATTGCCACTGTGAATATCATTACAATGAAAACTATGCAAAAAGTGAGTGAGCATCAACATGAGGCAAGAATCAAAAATTGGCAACTTAAAGAGAGGTTTATGATCACAAAGCTGATAAGCCCTAGTTCCTGTGAAGATGATTAGATAAGGTAGAATGACTTCATGAAATACTTGAGCAGAAAAATCCTTCAATATCACATGGAATATCATATTCTACACATTGACTGCAATAGGTTAAACTGAAGTTTAATATCTGACCCAAATTTAAAGCTAAAAGTAAGTTGTTAAAAGCTTTATAAATAGCAAACATTAACTGCAAAAAAAAAATACCATTAGTTTAAAAACAATGTTAGCAATTTTTCAAACAACCCATCCATAGTATGGCCATCCTTTTGTGTTGAGTATGCATCAAGGTACTGGAGCCTCATTTTGTTACACATGCTTTAAAATATGTACTTGATATTGCAATAATGGTGGCACATATGTGTACAAACATGCAAGAAATATGGATGTTGAGGTGCAAAGCTCTGCAAATGAGCGATTGCTGTGGGCAACTGTTCTCTTAGGGCAATTTTGGTAAATGATTGAGCCAATTTGGTTCAGCTTTGCTGCCAAACATGGTTTATTGTATTGTACCAATTTAGGCAAGAGCATTTTGATAGAGCAACATTCAATAATCTATAACAGTAACTTTATACTAAACTATATTGATACCCTTGATAACACATCAGTGAAAAAGAAGAGAAGTAATTATGTAACAGAGACATCAACAGATTCTTACATATATTTAACCACAAATGTCTGATAACTATATCGTTTTTTTGGCAGTAAACTTTTTGTATTATTCACTCTAAAAGAGTCTAAAAATGAGAAGAAGTTCATTTTACTCATCACCCACCATTTCCACCACTGCTATAAAATAAATTACAAGAAAAATGCACCAAGGCAAGAGACTTGTCTTCAATTCATTAGTGATGGCACTGCATCTATTCAATCAACTAAATACTAAATGATGGCAAAACATTATTTTGCATGTGCACTTTAGTGACATAAGGAAGCATAACAACATGACAGACACAAACACACAACTCGGCTAGAATGGATAAAAATTTAATAAAATACTTAACATGTATGAATGATTACCACATGTTCTACTTATAATGTCAGCTTACTTATGGCAATTTGTACAGCACAACTCAGAAAACAATTCCCAAAAAAGCCCTCATCTAAAGGCACTGTGATGAAGAACAGCCATCTACATAATTGAGTTGTCACACTCAATAGCTAGAGTGACTTTGTGCAAGTTTCAGTAATTACCAGTTTGTAACGGCACTGAGACATAACATAGTGCACAGCAGTACCAGTGCATCAGTGCCAGATCATGACAGTGCCAGTGTTTGAGTGCCAGGTCATGACAGTGCATGAGTGCCAGGTCATGACAATGCCAGTGTATGAATGCCAGTGTTTGAGTGACAGGTCATATGACAGTGCCAGTGTTTGAGTGCCAGGTCATGACAGTGCCAGTGTTTGAGTGCCAGGTCATGACAGTGCCAGTGTATGAGTGCCAGGTCATGACAGTGCATGAGTGCCAGATCATGACAGTGCCAGTGGCTGAGTGCCAGGTCATGACAGTGCCAGTGTATGTATGCCAGGTCATGACAGTGCCAGTGTATGAGTGCCAGGTCATGACAGTGCCAGTGCATGAGTGCCAGGTCATGACAGTGCCAGTGCATGAGTGCCAGGTCATGACAGTGCATGAGTGCCAGGTCATGACTGTGCATGAGTGCCAGGTCATGACAGTGCCAGTGTATGAGTGCCAGGTCATGACAGCATGACCTGGTGCATGAGTGCACCAGTGTATGAGTGCCAGGTCATGACAGGTCACAGCAGTACCAGTGCACAGTAGTGTTTGGTATGGTCTGTATGAGCTGTAAAGAAACATTGCGTTTTTGTATTGTGTCTGTTTCCCCTAAATTGATTGTGTAAAATCCCTTTTACTACTCAGTCCTAAATTTTACTGAGCTCAGATTAGGATATTATCTGGGATATATGCTGTAGAGTTGGAGAGATGCTGAATTATTCAACAAGATCATTTCTTTGAATGAAAAGTGAGTTAATATGTATTGTAATCATTTTGTTTTAGATTTTTCTCAATTTTTTTTTGAAATTCTATACAACAAATAATCAATAGTTTTTAAGAAGTCAGGACAACAGATATACCAAACCTTATTTTTTATTGGTACTCTCAGTCTACTATAAAATTCTCAAAATATCATTGCTTTCTATCAATTGAGGATAATTCAAATTTATTACATCAGTCCCACAGGATGAAATTTAATGTTCAGCTGAGGAAATAAATGACAATTTATTTACCATAATATTCCGTGCATAGGAAATAACGTGATCTTTAATGGGCTGAATGTATAAATGTGAACCAAGAGAAAAATAATTTAGAACATCACCTGCGGCTCAAAGTTGATACAAAATATCCCTGTGATAAATTTACTCAATATTATTCAAGTCTTTCATAAAAGTTCAATTGAAATGCAATATTTTTAATATAAGCACTGAAAGGCCTTCAAGTGACCAATTTGTTTTGAATGTCCTATTACAATTTTTTTTAATTAGGCAGATTTTTTTAATAAAGAGCTGTATTATACATCATTATCATTGAATCTGTGGAATGATTAGGCTATAACTAATATATAGAAGTTACCAAAAGCCAAATGTAGTACAACCATTGCTACTTCAAATTTGGATTTGTATCAACATTATCAAGCTAAGCAATTTTTCAAACTTTATAATAATTGTTCAAATTCCATAGAAAAAAGCAACAAGACAATAAAATTGTGCTTTCACATTCAAAATTGAACAAGGGTCTACAGCTACAAATTGTAGTTGAATGTTAAGCATCTGTTCAAGTCTACCCTCATTTTATGAACTACCGTACTAAACACAAAACAAAATCAATTTACAAGAATGAGCGAGCAACAATTTTTTACCTTAAACTTTTACAATAAAATAACCACAATTGATGTTTTGATGACATTAGCATTCCTTACCAGAAGACCCTTCCTTGTAAATTAGTTTCAAGTTGAATTAAGGTTAGGATTGTTGGAAAAAAAACTCTTAAAACATTAGTTTTCCTAACCCGAGAACCCTTTCTAGTAACATTAGTTTTCCTAACCCGAGAACCCTTTCTAGTAACATTAGTTTTCCTAACCCGAGAACCCTTTCTAGTAACATTAGTTTTCCTAACCCGAGAACCCTTTCTAGTAACATTAGTTTCAAGTTGAATTAAGATGAACTCTTAAAACATTAGTTTTTCTCACCAGAGGACCCTTCCTTGTAACTCCTTCTCCGTTCCTTTTACGTAGCCTGCCTCTGAACAGACTGGTAGGATCCATTTCTGTGGCAAGGAACAAGGACACTACGGCACTTGGCCGCGCAACACACTGTCACCGAGATCTTTACCATTGTCACACTTCATTTTACATTTAGTGCACGACCATACACCGAAAAATTGAAAATACTAATGCTTTCAGTGTTGTAAAACTTGGAAGGAAGTAAACGTGCAGTGATGGAATTTACGTAAAGTGGTACTTGGCAACCTACTCATTCTTCACCTTGTGGCCAGTACCAAACACACACGATTTCACTTACTAACTCTTATTTGTTCAGAATATAAGCCCCACCTCCACACACAATGCCTGGTAATGAATATTGCAGTCTTAGTCTCACTCAGCAAGACTAGACGAATAAAAACTTAAAATAACAGTTCTTTCACAGTAACAGGAACAAACGAAGAGCGGCACACACCACCCCCACAGCTCACCAGTAAGCAACTAAGGTTGAGGGTATTGTGAATCGCTCGGTCCGCACACCCAGACACGCTCTTTTTCTTCCTGTTTTTATTATTACTTCTGTAACAGGCTGGCACCGACGAAAACAAAGACACGCTGCGCTCCTTTCCTCAGTGTTAAGTAAATAAATGTTATTAGTAATTGATGTAAATGTTAGTAAAAGGTAGAGGGCTGAGTGTCTACTACATCATAATGTGCAATTGTGAAGTTAGTTTATGTTAGATTTGGCTCATTTTGTTTGACTTCGGCTGACTATGATTGTGACGAAAACTTTAATCGGAATTTAAGCGATTATTTATTAGGAAATTTTTTAAGTTTAGAAAAAAAACAGAAAATGATGAGACCAATCTATGGACCGCGTTGTGCTCATTTGTTTCTTTGTGGTTTCTTCCCATTTTGAGGTCAACATGGTATAGTGATTACAAGAGCACTGACTTGTCCCATGAAAAACTGTTTGTTAGAGACTCCGCATTGCTAGCCCAATATTTTTACTTCTTGGGAAATGATGAACATGCTACCTTTCCTCTCGCGAAGTACCGAACCTGGGACACAGTAGTTTGAGAGATTCTTACTCAAACGCTCTCATGCATTATGCTTAAAGGGATGAGGCCACCATTCGTGACAAATAATTTTAGCACTCCTCAAGAATCAATCCTTGGCCCGCTTCTATTTCCTATTTCCAATAATGATTGCTCTCTAAGCCTGCAAGCCCCAAATCTCAATGGGTGCTGATGGGGTCCAATTTGCCTTGACAAGTTCCATCGCTGGGTTACCACTAAATTATGTCAACGCTGAAAGCCTCCTAAACGACCTGAAATCGCGGAAGGACCAAAATGGCCCCAAAAATTAGTCTGGCGTTTGGAAATGATATGATCGAGCCCGTTGACAGAGTAAAAAACCTTGGTGATTTGTTAGACGAAAATAAATCTTTCACACCACGCGGGGCAACAATACGCAACTATATTAGCAAAAACTTGATGTTTCTCTTGGGATTGAGATATATATATTAATAATATAATAATTTATATATATAAATATATATCCGACCTAATAGGAGATAACCATCATTACGTCCTAATATATTACACGGCATTCTAGAGTTCATTGAATGACATCACATGTGTCAACTTGGTTAGTTTTTAAATATTCTTTTTGTCGTTGACAGAGAGGCTTTTCTGAGTATTTCATGATTTCGCAGAAGTGCTGCAGAAACAAGCGAACGTTCTGTTATATAAGCATCATTTCGTAAGTTATTAGTATTTACAATGAACTAACATCGTCCACTTGTAATGTACTCAACAATAACCGTGCCAGGACAAAAGGTAGAAACGTTCTTTCCAGGTACATTGCATTCAACAATGAACCATTCTAATTTAAAATTGTCTTAAATTATTTACCATCCTCAAAATAGAAAAATCTATTTGAGAATGACGGTGAATGTTTGTTTACAAAAATATGTAAACGGAATTTTCAATTTAATGCATCAAAAATGATTATGATTTTAGCCGCTCCGCATACCACTCTATGCAGGCAGTTACTTATTAACCCAGGCTAACTTTTTCGCCGCCTGCATGCATGTTTTTTGCCGCCCAAGTTATTAAATCGCTTGTGCGGCGAAGAACATGCATGCACGCGGCCGCCGTCACACGGAGACCAAATGGTAACGTTTCATCATAATCATCCATCTATAGTCAGCGGCACTAGTCGGTCTATCCAGGGCCACGAAACAATCAGATTTCAGCCTTAGTTTGACCAAATGGTCCCCAAACTAAGGCTGAAAACTGCAGGTTTCGTGGCGCTAGACAGACCGAGTAGTGCCGCTGACTGTAGATGATTACGATGAAACGTTACCATTTGGTCTCCGTGTGACGGCGGAATTACTACTGGGTGATGTGTACACAAGCTGATAACATACAGCGCAAAGTGTAAAATATTCATGGGAACAACGTGTGTGTACATAAGTTTGTCTCTTCAGCGCAGGTACGAGTACGAGTATGTAGGAGAGGTTGTCAGCACTGAGTGCGTGCGCCATTATGGATCTCCTCACACACATAGTGTGGTCTTAGAGCCTACTGAGCTGGTGGCCTAAGTCCTATTGATGTAATGCATGAATGCATTTCTCATCAGCATCAACAAACACATCGTGTTTCACTCTCGAAGTATGGATCGAGCCTCTCCAATTGGAGAACGCCAAATTCCGAGGAAAAGATAATTAGCAATAAACCGTTCGTTTTAAAGAACCTCATAATTTGTTTTCACTCGTTATTCTCTCAAGTACATCGGTCCTTTCTGTGGAATTGTCCAATCTCATATGTTAAAGTATGGAAAATAACTTTATCTCAAAAATGTGTCACTACTAACAGGATTGCCTAAAGCGAGTTGACTAGACCACAATCCTCGACTCCTCTTCAAATTTCAATCAACTTAATGCCTACAACAAACACTGCTTTCAAATTTCAATCACCTAAAGGTGTGCAACAAACACTGATCCCTTCAAATTTCAATGAAATTAATATCTTCAACAAACAAAAGTTGAGCGTAGTGTGCACAATTAACTTCATGTCTTCATAACAAACAAGAGTTCAGCGTAGGGTGCGCTACAAGACATAGATCATGTGTGCGTCCACCTGAGGCATCAACAGTTAGCGGCGAGGCTCTGCCAAACACAGGACACTAAAACGTGAACGCTCTTGGTCTGACAGTGGTCCTTCACCTGGGTTCTGCATGGCACAGTTTGTGCACCAATACAGCATATAGTTACGTACATATGTTTTGAATGTAAAGAAAAAAACACATTTCAAATCTCCAACTACGAAGGGTTCGATGAATGCATGTATGGAACTTGTGGAGTGCAGTACCTCCAACAAGGTTAAGAACCGCCGATGTAGAGGGAAGGAACCGCAACGTTGTATCTCCTGTCTTTTATTAGTGTCGGCCTACCTCGCTCCATCAGGGCTTCTCAACCTTTCTATTGTGGTGTACCCCCTTAGCTTAATGGTTCCTACCAGTCATTTTCAGCTCCCAAGCGAGTTTGTGTTGGGCCTTGAATCAATAAAGTATTGGAGTTGTTCGAGAAGACTCGAATTCTAGAAATTGTGGGGTCATGTTTATGAGATCACAACGCGTCCCAGGCTCTACATCAGTAAATAGCGATAAATGTTCACTAGCTAATGCTTAGTTATTTTTTATCAGTAGAATTCTTAGTTATTTCTAAGTCATGATGCTTTTTCACACTTTCTTTTAATATATTCCTTGGCCATTAGTTCGAGTCAAAATAATGTAAAACTAATGTCGTGGCTCTGGGAAAACAACCAATTTTAATAAAATGTTCTTTGAATGTCAACACAGAAGATCAAAAAAAGTTGAACTTATCAATTGCTTAGTTTGAATTAGATAGAATGAACTTAGTTTGTACAATTAAATTTTCTGAACATACTTAGTGAAATTAAACCAGATATTTAATTTTAAAACGAAATTTTTACAATTTTTTTGTCTGTGAGATGGAAATTTGAACTGGGGTTTGAATTCAGTTAGGGTAAGCGGAATTGAATATGGACTCCAGAAACTAAATTAAAACTGAGCAATACATTTTAGATTTCATTGAAAATGAATAGAAAAAAGTAATTGTACAACAGAGTAAGAGGCGTAGCTCGCTCAGAGCGACAGACAACTGCCAGGTGAGGCAATGCAAAAAATCTTGAGTTCTGCGATGAAGACTACCAAAATAATTTTTTTTGATGACCAAAATTTTTGCATATTAACTATTTTCCAATAAAATCAAACTACCCGGCACTCCTTATAGCGGCCAAAATTTGTGCATATAAAGTGTTTTCCAATGAAATTAAGCTACCCGTCATCTACCAACCCTGCAGGCTAACCATTCAATGAGAAGTCATAAAGCCAAGTTTTACATGAAGAATCGAAATCTGGTGGGTAGCAGCTCAGACACCACCATGGCTCACTGAACGGGACCGAATAATACTCCCGTAAATAAGGACAAAAACATTTCTTTTTAACAAAAGCACCATGAAAAGACGTAGGAAAACATGACGGCTTGTCGGATCGCAAAACTGAAATTTCATGTAAATGAATGATGCACATATATGGCCAAGCAAAAATTTCCGGAGAAGATTAGAAACGTTGGAACTCTCGAAAAAAGATGAAAAAAATTTTGTCGCAAGATTCTAGAACGAGAAAGTCACATAAAATGAAGGAAATAAAGAACAAAAGAAGGAAAGAAAAATTATAAAATGAAGAAAGAAAAAGGAAGAAAGAATAATAAAAATACGAAAGAAAGATAAAAACGTTTGTTTCCAAAAAGAGTTGATTAAGTGAAAAAATTAAAATGAAATTTGCAAAACTCTGGTGTCCCCTCTTTGAAGATGTGTCCGGCAGAGCCGGCAGGCGTGTCGAACAGCTGACGGGGCTGACGTGTCCAACCAAGCCTGATACACATCACCTTGTACATTGGTTTTTCAAATGCCTCATAACTAACACCAGGACGCCATGACGGTAACCCCCAGTCAAGCCGGTACCCATTTCCAACACCTGGGTAGAGTGGGGAATTGTGGCTGAGTTCTCCCTTGTCCCAACGGGGATAAATCACCGGGTGGCACTGCCGGGATTCGAAATGCCGACCCTTTCCGTGAAGAGCGCGCTCTCAGCCACTCGGCCACGGTGACCACGGTTGGCACCGTGAGAGAGTTCAGCATTTCTTGCAATGTTGAAAGAGCCCTTGGGGAATTAAAATGAACAGGATCTGGAGATTTGAGGCGCCCTGATTTCATCAGAAATTACTGATGAATATAAATGGTCGAGCTGATTTTCTTAAGGTATGTAACTGAAAAGCTTTTCGTTTGGGGTAAGGTTCTATTTGTTATTGGGAAACTGAGCTAGTGTTCGCTTTGAGCGATATATATGCTTTGAAATTTCATAATTTATAACAATAAACAACTAATATCTCAAAACCCCGGATATTTTTGGAAAATTTCTTAGAAGAAAAAGTGTTCATTTAGTCATTTTTTACTTGGTGTGCAATTTTGTACCTCTAATTCTGAACTACCCTGTATATGCACATATGCATGAAACAGGCCGATTTCATGGAAATCTCACCTCTAAAATACATTAGAAAACCGTCGATAGCTGCTAAATGATATCGCGATGAAAACAAACGTTTAGGAAAAAAGAAAATCCACCTTCAGCGTTTTGAAAAAATAACAAATAACAGGAGATGGTTCTCCTTCTTAGATTTCGTCTATTTATTTTCTAGTGATTCTCATTTATTCAAATATTTCATTCCGTCAAACTGTTCTCGTCGTAGCCGAGTGGTTGAAGAACCCGCCCTTCCCTGAAATTGTCGATGGTTCTAATCCCAGCGCTGTGTGGCGACTTTCTCCGTTGGGTATAGGGGAAAAACTCAAAGCCCTCTACACAGGTGTCTGAAATGGGTACCGGTCTTGACCGGGGGAAACCGGCATGACGTCCTGGCGTTAGTTATGAGGCCTTTGAAAAACTATTGTACAAGCTAGGTGAAATGTATCAGGCTTGATTGGAAGTATAGCATCCTTAGATGCCGATGTTTCTTTTTTGAAGCGTACAAATAAATGTAATTTCCTGTAGCTACACCAAAATTGCAAATTTATCCAGCAGCTACGTACATATTTTCTTACCGAATGTATATTTATATATACAGAATGTTCCACAAAAACCCGAACCGAGTATTTATTTTCCCGTATCAGTGATACCATCATAATCAGCAATATCTGTTCTACAGGTTAGTTTTGAAAGATAATTTTGCTAGGAATTAAATGCTTATGGTATTCTAATGATGGTATTACTGATACGGGAAAATAAATACTCGGTTCGGGTTTTTGTGGGACATACTGCATGTACATATATTACATATTATACATATATAATGTTTATGAATGATGATAAACGGAACAGGCGGGCATATGTGGCTGTCACATATGTGCGCTCTCTCAATGCAATTCTGGAGAATCGATACCTAAATGAAGTATGCAAGGAAGGAAGCGTGTAAATTTGCTCTAGCAATGAAGTCCCGCTACCAAAGTGCCTGTGTACATAAAACTCTGATAATATTGTCCGCTTGGTCTGTCTAACTTTTTCGCCGCCTGCATGCATGTTTTTCGCCGCCTAAGTGATTAAATCGCTTAGGCGGCAAAAAGTTAGACTGGGTGGTCAGATGGCAGTCACTGTCCCGGCCCTGCTCTTTGGAATAGCATGAGTGAATTCAGAAGCTTACTTCTAGTACTACCAATATATGGGAATTAGCACTCCCAGGGGGAAAGGGGAAAATGTGAGGTCCCAAGCTGGGTGTTAGGCTGTTGAAATGAAATGTTTTTGTTTTGTTAAGGACCATCTTTTTTCGGTTCACTGCTGTCCTGTTTTTCAGCACCTACTACTTTCTTCTTCGACTTTGATCTTGTTTCATAATCTTCTTTCTCAACTTACTGTTTCTATGCCCTTTCTGCATAGATTCCGCGTTCCCTTAACTCCATACCAAATGGTGCCTTCCTCCTTCCTCTCTTTGGATCGCCTTTGTGGCGGATAGGGAGGCTTTAACTAACTAATAATCTAATCTACTCTCTTTAAGTATAACCATATAGCTGCATTTAAAACTCAAACACGATTCGTTGTTCGACTTGTGAATTTTACCAAAAATGTTTTTCAAAATTAGTAAAAACGAGAGATCAAACACAACGAAGGTACTCAATTTCATTTCTTTTGAAAATGGGAAAATTACGTATTGTTGTTCGACTTTGGCATTTTCAAAATTTTTTTTTCAAAAATTAGTAAAATGAGAAATCTTACTCAACGAAGTACATTTGTTATACGCAATGTTATTCTCATGAAAAATGCGATAATTAAGTTTTCTTCAAGCGGTGTAAATGATCGCAAACTCATGAACCGTTGTGCCAGACTTGCATTTCATCAAAAATATATTCCAAAAATTGATAAAATGATAAATCTTACCCAACGATGAATAGGGCTACCACTTAACACTGTATCTTTAAGAAATGCTATTATCATGTTTTTTTAGAGCAGCGTAAATGATTGTAAACACATGAACCGTGTTGTCAGAGTTGCATTTTACAAAAAACATTTTTCAAAAATTATCAATAGTATAAATTTCGCACAAGGAAATAAAGGGGTTGTGCTAAGTATTGTTTCTTTTAAAAATGCGATAATCACGTTTTCTTTGAGCAGCGTAAATGATTGCCAGCACATGAACCGTTGTATCGAAGTTAAGTAAGGTCACTTGAGAGGAGGCATGGCGGTGGTGACTGCAGTGGTGACTGCAGTGGTGACTGCGGTGGTGATGGTGGTGGTCACTGCGGCGACTGCAGCAGACGTTGAAGGCAAGTCACCGCGTCCCCCACACATTGGGTCACGTGTGGACCACTGTGTGAATTGCCCATTCACGTACCGGTATAAACGAATGACATTTCATCTATTTCGCGATCAATAACTCTCATCCCGCGAGGTGAAATGTTACGGTACAATTGCATTTTCATTTCTTAGGAAGGATACAAATGTATCTGAGCAGTAAAGTCGATTTCCCAAAATAATTTATTGTGCTACTGACGACCGATAACAACCGCGGAAAAACGTGTTAGGTTATGTTGTCTGGCATCACAATACTCAGGGCTTCGAATTAAAACAAATTCATTTTATTTTACTGAAAATATTTAAAATCCTGTGCTAAAATTAAAAAAAAAATTCCGACAGATGTGAGTGGGTTTCTATAATAAATTTCAACTCACATAATAGGTGGCATGCCTCACCTATTGTCTGTGTTATCCCTCGCCTGACAATAACTTTCATTTAAAAAATTAGAATAGAAATATAAGGGTAAAAGGAGGAAAAGATGCGGGAAGTGCTGCTAAGGTCAGATATTAACTTTTCAGCCCCTCATATTTCTAAATCTCCCTTCTTCCAACGTCTCTCTTCAACGTAAACAAATTTTGTGCGACAAAAAACAAAAATGCAACAACGCAATATTTACAACCTCAAAACATTGCCTCAGGTACCACAATCTTCTTCACCAAGCCCGAAAATTCAATCCCCACCTTCAGATCTTCTCTTTCCCTCAAAGTAAACGAATTTTGTACAACACAAAAATACAGCAACATAGCAACATTCCCAACAAAAAACATTTACAATTTACAAATTTTTAAAATGGTTTAAATTGCTTAAATTTCCTCAGGAAAAGTCAGCAGCCCACAAATCTACTTTGGCAAGCCCGAAAAATTCAACTCGAGTGATGGAAATGGTAGGGCTGTGTGGCTGCGTTCCGTCGTATCTGTGATACGCAGCCCAGCGTCAGCATCGCCGCCCAGCCCAGCGTCAGCATCGCCGCCCAGCCCCGTGTCACCATCGCCGCCCAGCCCAGCGTCAGCATCGCTGCCCAGCCCCGTGTCACCATC
>JACJUY010003682.1:48983-62994 GCA_014220935.1 Platorchestia sp. MABIK | reverse complement strand
CCCAGCCCAGCGTCAGCATCGCCGCCCAGCCCAGCGTCACCATCGCCGCCCAGTCCAGCGTCAGCATCGCCGCCCAGCCTAGCGTCAGTATCGCTGCCCAGCCCAGTGGCAGCATCTCCACCCAGCCCAGCGTCAGCACCATCGACCAGCCCTGTGTTCTGCCTGCTCCTGAAGCTGCTGACGCTGCTGACTGAGAACTCTCAGATTTTCACCGTGAGCGGCATTACAATACAAGGTGTGTCCCAGTGAATATCAGTCAAGACTTCAAAACGCTAAATTGAGTCATAATGAACGTGAACTATTGAGTGAGGGACCGCCTTTAAATATCATTTAAACACACCTTGGTAATATTTAAAGATCTGTAACAGCAGTAGCTGTTACGGATAAAGGCGCCGTGCTTAAAATTTTATCAAGCGGTTCAAACAGAATTTGAAATATTCTGCGATTCATCATTCATAATAAATATTACGTGCGTTCTACCCTACACTAATAAGTTTTAGCAAACTTTTTTTTTTCACCCTCTCTGCAGATTGTGAGTTTTACGAACTTTACGACATCACGAAAACCAATTAAAAAGAACATCTAAAACTAACTTGAAGCTAGTCCCATGAGCATAAGGCATAAAATTCCCAAAATTTGTGACAGCCAGAAACTATGACTCAGAGCTTTTAATATTCTACAATTTAAAATCCCTCTCCGTTTATCCTTTCTGATCTCTTTGCATTAAAACTGCGGGAGATTCGGCCCACGTTAGAAGAAACAAGGTAGGGTCAACCAGTCTTATCTTCGTCGACCGTGTGGCAATGCTGACCTCATGGCAGCGGACCAATAGCAGCGCTCAAATTGCATCTGCCTCAAATCTGGCATCGCTATTGGCCCGATATGTTGTAATGGTGACGTCATTAAGTTTGTTTGAAATGAAGCCGTTCTATTGGCTAGCCGAACAAGAGGAGGTGTATTTTCTCCACTAGAAGTTGTTCTACCTTGTTTCCTATACCGTGATTCGACGTGTTCTGTCAACAATTTTTTGTTTCGATTTTTGACAAGGGTATTACGATATCAATGTGCAATAATCAACTAAGGATTTCAAAGTTAAGATATTTTAAACATCAATGTTAAACATTTCATGCTTCAATTCTATGAGAAATAAACTTTTTCTGACATACCCAATAAAATCTCCCTGATTGGCCAGCGCTGGACGGCAGACTCGCGGTCTCGACCAATGAGGGGCGTGGGGAGAGCAACACGTCACTCCCCATGCGGGTGTGGACTGTCCTCTGCGTTGCCCTCACTCCAGGAGACACTCCTCGAGTCCTCGTGGGGAATATGGAAGTCCCGCTGACCTTCGGGGAGGAACGGCCTGTTGTCTCTAATGCCCTCGTGAGTGAATGCATTGATAATAATTATAGGGTTTGGTTTAGACCAAAGGTTCGCAATATTTGTTTTCTCCCCACACTCCTAAAGAAATTTCATTCGAACCTCGCACTCCCTAATATAAAATTGCCAACATATGTTCAATATCCTACTATTTACCTGGACTTTGCCCGCACCCCCTGGAATATACTCTCGCTCCCCCCAGGGGTTTCAGCTTGGAGTTCAAATTGAAATAAGTGGATTTCAGTTTGGATACTGATTCATATGAGTAGCATGACTGAAGTCACTTCATTTAATTAGCTACATAAAAATTAGGTAGTTAATTGTCCATTTTGACAACATGAAAAATATAAAAAGCGGTCTGCATTATTTAAACACTTTAGAAAACATGGAAAATCAACGGGTTGGAATGGAAGAAACACCGATGGCTCAATTTGTGCTTGCACGCAGTTTGACATTTAGGAATATTTACCAGCTCTGTGGAACTTGTTACAACCTTGTGCGTTACCTTTAAAAACACACTCTTGAAGTTCGAAAAATTGTCAGAGCATATTCATGAATTTGATCCATAACGTTGCTATGTGTTCTTAGTTCTACTGCAATTCTCGCCTCAATTGGAGATGAATCTGCGGTTCTCAGAAGCCTCAGTCCCAGTTGACCCCCACGCGCTTCAAAAGATAAACTTCCTGCATAAAATGACTAAGTCACCAGCTGGCTGGGCATTTAATGTGCACTGTGACGTTACATAAATACTAAAATTTTCTGTAAAATGTATTTTATGCAATACTTCATGACAGAAGCTGAACTTTTTGTCGCCAACGGGAGGCGAGCAAGAGATAGCGTTCACGCCGCATCAGTTCTGCATCAATAGCATTGATTTCTGCATCGATTTTCACATTCTGCGTTAGTTTAATTTCGACAGAGAATTATGAAATACACAAAGATATTGCCGGATGCTACAGAAGCACTGGTTGTTCAGTTCACCGAGTCCGCGATTGCGGACGATCGAACCTGACACGCCTCGGGCAGGAGTAGATACGACTTCTGACCAGGTCTACGTTAAGTAGCTTAATCTTGTTTATATTGATGCCATGGAGTGCTATTTTGGTAAAGTTCTTCTCTGAAACCTTTCTCATCTATATATGTATACCATATTTGATCTTTATACGTCATATTTCACCATTATATGTCATATTTCATCTTTATGTGTCGTTATTTCATCCATGAGCAGTCTCACCGCTACACACACCTTCACAATTGTGTATTCATATGGAAGTGTATAGCTGTGAATGTGTCACTATTGTGGCGTAGCTGTGTCATGTCTTTTTTTGTCCAATAACGTGTGATCAGTATATGACGGGTAAATGCCAAGTTGTGTGTACAACTCATCATCACTGAAGGTGGAGCCCACGAGCGTGGAGACGTTTGTCATTCAACTCTTTTCCTGTCACGTTTGCACTCTTTTATCGTAGAGCAATTTTTTTTGGAAATCCCTCCATTGTAAATGAAATATTGCATCCTGTAGTAACACGAAGCTGGTTATTATAGAAACCTCGCGACTCAAATCAGCGAATCCTGTTCTGCATGTAGACGTGAATTAATGGTACTTGAACTGTAGAAATGGTATTTGAACTGTAGAAATGGTACTTGAACTGTAGAAATGGTACTTGACTGTAAAAATGGTACTTGAGCTGTAGAAATGGTACTTGAAATGGTGAAATGAGAAATTCAGAAATGGTACTTAAACGTATGCCATTTGATTGGATGATTGGGGTGCGGTGTGGCACTTAAGAGTTTACAATCGATAATTAATTTAGAGGTGTTCAAAAATAGCTGAATCCTTGCCTGTGTAACAATGGAGATAATGTGTGAAGAACCTATAAGTAACGTTAGAATAATTCTTTTAGAATTCCAAGCAGAAATTTTAAAATTGTCTCGGATCACATTAGAGGTGTGTGATCCGTCGCTGGAGAGGCAGCGGTAAATGTTCAGTTCAGCGCCAAACTCGCCTCGTCGTAAGATCGCTCGTCTGCTGAATATTTTGATGGGATATTCGTTCAGAATCCGCTACCTTCAGGTCAATTAATTAGAAAAAAGCTTTTATAATAAGTCGTCCATGGTGAATATGTTAAGTTAGTAAGCATGCATGAACTGTTACGTCAAACGGCTATGTCACCTATCTCACTTGGGTCGCACTATGTCGGTCTCCTTGATTGTTCGGCTGAAATGATGTCACCTTCGCGACACCAGCGCAAGCATACGATCACAATTTGGTGTCATCAGATGACGTTGAAGTAAACTGATATAACGTACAAATTTGACATATTTACATATGTTTTGACAAATATATTTATTCAACACCCTGACATATTTACCTAATAGGCGGAAGTTGTGTAAACTTTACCTCTGGTGTAAAAATGTATTTATTTTTCACACATTCCCTCTTTGAAAATTCTATGTTAGTTCCCGCAGCAAATGTAGCATTTGACCATGGCAACGTATGAAATATTTAAATATTTAAAAAAAAATTTTCCGCAGAAAAATTGTTAATTAAACATAGAAAATACGCTATGATGAAAGAGAAATTGATTTTCACTAGTCATTAACGATAGAATATGTGTTTTTCCTTTTTATTACATTTATTTTCATACTAGAACAATTATGCATGGAATTAGATGAAAAAAATTCGTTATTTTAGAAGAGAACTTGAAATTCACTGGTCATTAACGAGAACCTCCTTTTAGGTACAATTTTCCTTCACAGCATTGTGGGATCCTACGTGGCTTCGAACAGACGTAAGATTCCAAAGCGTCTCTTGATAAGGGATACCAGTAGTGTCTGCCCTCGTCAGTGTCGCTATAGGAATTGGCCCTCATTATATGTCTTCTTTTCTGCTCACTACAGACTCGGCAGTTTTAGATCAGCGTTGCTCCTTATTATTGAAGCTTTCTAACTTATTTGAACCACAAGTAGCCATACTCAAATGTGTCCGTTGTACTAGACTTCAGATACAATCTACTGCTGTACCACTTGTGGTAAATTAATTGTATAAATTGTTTCTACTGTGGAATGAAAACCGCATGGACTCCGTCATGCAAGTGACTTTCTGAAGGGCCATCTTCTGTGTCTAATCTGCGCTCTTCAGGAACACTTCCCTGTGACGTAAAATGGCTTTTATTGGCACGCTAAGAACGGAAGCCGTTGCCAAAACTTAATGCTTCACAACAACACTTATTTCCAGCTGATACAAATATTGTAGCTATGGGAATTAGCGCTAACACCGGGGAAACGGTAATGTGTCGAGCTGAGAGCCTTCTTTTTTTTAAATAGAGGAGGTTTTTTGTTTTTTAATGTACATCATATTTCGGTTCACTGCTGTCCTGTTTTTTTAGCAACTACGAATTTCTTCTCAACTTTGAACATGTCCCAAAACACTCGCATATTTCCGTTTTGAATACGCAAGGGATTTTGAGTGGGGACACATTTTGTGCATCGATTCAGCGTTCCCTTAACTCCAAACCAAATGGCGCCTTCGTCCTTTCTCTCTATGAAACGCCTTTGCTGTGGTTAGGGAGGCTGAAATTAACTTATAAATTGATCTAATCTTTCCGGGAAATTATAATGTGGATTGGTCATCCACTAAGTGTACTTAATGAATGTTAAGCAAGTCTATTTTCCCCATTTTAATTTTCTATCGTTTCTACTTGATTATTTTTCATCTAATTTTTTATCATTCCTAATCCATTCTATTTCGTGCAACCAATTCTCCTATCATCACTATTCTGGTTTTCCTATGCCATTTTAAATCGTGCGACCAATATTCCTCTCTTTCGCATTCAAATCTTCCAATTCTTAAACCAATCCATATCGTGGCTCCAATATTGCTATCTGTCCTATTTAAATATTTCTATTTCATATTTTGCGACCAATATTCCTATTCAATCACACCCACACATCCCCACTGTACGCCCTACGACCAATTTCCCTGTCTTTCATATTCAATTATACCTGTTCTTAAGCCCTTCCATATCTTGAGACCAATTTTTCTATTTTTCCTATTCAATAGCCCCATTATTTCCTATTCAATATTCCTATCTTCCCCATTCAATCATACCCACCATTCCCCACTGTGTGCCCCCCGCCAGGGGGAGGAAGTGGAGGTGAGGGTGGGGAGGGGCCCCACACCCCCAGCAGGAGGGGCAGCGTCAGCAGCAGGTCTGCTCTTCACGCGCCCGATCCTGACCTCAGCACCTGCACACTTCCCCTTCCGTCACCTTAATGTACGTATTTACCCATCATTGTATTTACCCATTATTGTATTTACCCATTATTGTATTTACCCATTATTATATTTGCCCATTATTGTGTGTATTTATCTATTATTGTATTTACCCTTCATTGCTTTTACCCATTTTTGTATTTACCCATTATTGTATTTACCCTTTATTGTGGGTATTTACCCATTATTATATTTGCCCATTATTGTGTGTATTTATCTATTATTGTATTTACCCATCATTTCTTTTGCCCATTATTGTATTTACGTATTATCGTTTTTACCCCTTATAGTATTTACACATAATTTTTTTTACCAATTATTGCTTTTGCCCGTTATTGTTTTCGCCCATTATTCTGTGTATTTGCCCATTGTTGTAATTCCACATTATAGTGTGTATTATCTATTGTTGTGTGTGTTTACACATTGTGGGACACAGTACAACTACAAATAAAATTACAAATTCAAGTGAAATAAAATACAAATACAATTACAAAGTTACCAACAAATTCATTTTTTTTAGCGTGTTGGCACTGACTATCATTTCTTCTAATGGCGCTAATATTCACAGGTTAATTACTTATGTTAAAAAGTGAACATGTCGACGAAGTTTTATCCTTGCTCCATTTATTTCGATCAATTGGAACTCAGACATGTCACTGGAGACTTTAAATGATTGCTGATCCACCAGCGCTCTATTATTATAGCTCAAATGCCACAATACATTCAAACAATTTATTTTTCAAGACACGGGCATTATGTGGGTCTACGAACTAGTTACAGATACGTAAATTAATTGTGGTAATTTTGAATTGAAAAGGTTAACTGAGCGCAAGCACAATTTAAAGCTAAAGTGAACCATGAACTGGTAATACGCTCTGAATGGTTGTCTGGACAGAACTCTGTTTTTATTATTATTCAGTCAGAGCTAAATGAAGGCGCGATCCCGGTAAAGTTTGCTATTTACGAACTCGTTCACTACAATTGATTTTAAATCTTTGTTGAGTATTGGAGTTCACTTCAATCCATCGCAGTCAACGTGTTAATTAAGAGTCGCCAATTAACCCTTTAACTTTTGTGGACTTCTCAGTCCTCTTTTGAAAATAGCCTCAATATATTGTATTTCTTGTTAAATTTGTTCCCTAGTGTGTTCTTTGGAGTTCAGTGCCGAGTGGCAGCTCCTTCCTCATTCTGATTTCGGTCACTACCTGATGCCAGAGTAAGTCTGATGATGGTGGTTATGATAACGGTGATATGAGTAGAAAAATATTGACGTTAACGTGTTAAACACGGTAGATGAAACAAGGTAGAATCATTTTCACGGGGGAAAAAACCTCCTCTTGTTCGATTAGCCAATAGAACGGCTTTATTTCAAACAAATTTTATGACGTCACCATTGCGACGTGTCGTTAGGCCAGTAGTGGCTCCAGATTTGGGGCTAGCAGTGTTGCCAGATGCAAAACGAGCTCTGCTATTGGTTCGTTGCCATGACATCAGCATTGCCGCACGGTCGACAAAAAATACTGGTTTGACCCTACCTTGTTTCTTCTACCGTGGTGTTAAAGTAAGTTGTCATGTTCACAGAGGACTCGGCTGTGCTCCCCCTCGACTGGGGTTATCCAAGTGGAGGTATGGGAGGAATGTCGGGGTCACCCACATGTCTCCTGCAAGAGGATCAACACCTCGTGAGTTTCTGTGTTTCTAATTCAATTTTTCCAGCCCAGCTTCCGAACTTGAGTGACGGTGTTCAAATTATTCCACTGCAGAGTTACAGTCGAGGTAAAGGTTTCCTTCATGACGCCTTGCGACATCCAGCCTTATCTAAAACGATCACGGCTTACCTATTGTAACAGAAAGAGCGTACCCGACCCGTCAAAAATGAAGGGACTGGATATTTTCCTTGAATAAATCCTCCAGATGTGGATGCCAAACAAATATATCCATCCCAATAATACCTACGATCAAATAAATCCTCCAGATGTGGATGCCAAACAAATTTATCCATCCCAATAGTACCCGCGATTAAATAAATCCTCCAGATGTGGATGCCAAACATATCCAGGGTGTTGGTGGAACTCATGGTACAAACTTCGGCTACTAGTAGAAAACACAAATTTAAACACTTTTTCATCAGTGAAAAAATATCGAAAAACGTTTAGTTTTTTAATTATCGGGCATAGCAGTTTTAATGCTGCGCTTCAAGAACTCACGGCAATCCTAGTTAACGACATGCACTAATGTTCAATAATAACACACGAGGGTAATCGTTAAATAACATGAGGTACTTTAACAAATAATAGAAAGTAACGCATCAAAGTAGGTGTTCCAAATTTCGGCCATTAACATCGATACACGCACGACAACTTCGTCGAAGCGAGTTGCGTACGTTGCCAAACATTCCTGGGTTGTCAGCGATATCTCCAGCAGCGACTGCAATTCGAGCGACAAGGTCTTCTTCCGACTCACAGGTGTCGCATAAATCAGAGATTTCAAGTGCCTCGTAAGAAAAAATCTAACGGAGTCAAATCAGGTGATCTCGGGGGCCAGGACACAGCACCACCACGACCAATCCATCGATTTGGATATTGTTGGTCAAGAAACCGTCGCACATTTAGAGCATAATGTGCCGGAGCTCCATCGTGTTGAAACCAAAGTCGTCTACGAATACCTAATGGCACATTTTCCAATAAACCAGGAAGGACTTCTTCAAGAAAGATTTTGTACACATCTCCAGTTAGACGCTCTGGCAGAATGTATCGACCAATGAGTTGATTGTACACGATTCCTGCCCAAACATTGACAGTGTAGCGATGTTGGTGATGACGTTCATGGATGAAATGAGGGTTGTTCTGCTGCCGTGAGTGAAAGTTATGATGATCAAAAATTCCATCTCGGCTGAAAGTTACTTTCTTCATCCGTAAACAACACACACTCAAAATTGGCATCTGCTACCCCCCGATCTAAAAACCACTGCGAGAATCACTCACGAGGACCATAATCAACGGGAAGGAGACCCTGGACTCTCTGGATCCCAATAGTACCACCCATTAAATAAATCCTCCAGATGTGGATGACAAACAAATATATCCATCCCAATAGTACTCGCCAATAAAACATTCTTGTACTTGTGCACTGGTGAAACTATTATCACAGATTCGGTCATCTTCAAATGAAATAAAAGACGCTGTTTCATAAGAAGCGGACACCAAACCAATATGTAAGCCTATAAGTTGGTAAGACGCATTTCATTAATATGTAAACCCGTCACCGTCAGCCGCAACTGCCCGCATCACGGAAATGGTGGAAGCTGATTCCTTCAGAGGTATGCAACTTAAGTATCTGTGATAATTATCGCTCCCAGGGGGAAGATGTGAGGCCCCGAGCAAAGGTAAGGTAGGCCTCCTCTTTTATTTGAATAGAATGGGTTTTTGTTTAGTTGCGGATTTTTATTTTTTTGTTTGTTGCTGCCCGATTTTTCAGCATCTATAACTTTTTTCCTCGACTATCATTTTGTTTTATGCCCTTTTTTTGATCTCGCGTTTTCTACGCGCACAGTGTGGGGACACGCATGGTGCATAGATTCCCTGGTTTCAAGTCCATACCTAATGATTCCTTCTCTAAGTTCGTTTTGAATCGCCTTTATTGCAGCTAGTGAATAGCAAACAAAACTACTGTAATAGTAATTTTGTTGGAGTCTAGACTAGACCTCGGCGACTGCCTTCGAATTAACTGAGGAAAGTCAACAAAAATATCAATTTCAGTCTAAGCCAAACCTTGACTGCTCGAACAAGTCGCTCCACAGAACCTGCTTGGGATTGTGCCTGTTTGGTCTCAATCACCAAACTGAATAACTTATTTTTAATTTTTTTCGCTTGCTTCACGAGTGCTTATTGTTTTATACGTAAGCAATGTTTGCATTCTAGCACTTCAGGATTGTGTGATGAATCCATTTTGTTTTTTCATCAGTACTTAGAAAAATTTGTGGTCACCGTACATGCTCATTCCATGTACAGGATTATGGGCTTAGGGCTTAAATGTTGTGTTATTTTCTTACATGCCGTCAGAGAAAATTCTTTTCGCCGATTATTTATTTTGATCGATTACATGAATTTTGAACATGAAACCGAACCGTATGTTTAAATTTGGCCACACTGTCCGTGTTCTGCGCGGTTTTGTAAGTACAAACATTTGGCTGTCGAGGGAAAACTTCTGCAAAGCGTTCGAAAAAATTAAGCATTTGTGAAGCTTTCAATCGAATTTTGTCGTATTTTTCCTCAAAATACCCCATTCCTAACCAGTGCTACGATTTATCAACACATTTCAGTGGTCCAAAAAAAAAACGCTCTAAAACAATAGTTTAAGAAATTACCCTCTGGGGTTCATGCCATTTAAATAATGTTTATTTTTGAACGCTCTAAAACAATAGTTGATGAAATTAACAAATTAACTTCTGTGGTTCATGCAATTTAAATTAAATTTGTTTTTGAACGAAATGAAGTTCTTGCAACATACAGCCTTATATAAGCCTCCCTGTACACAGCCTGCCGCTGGGTACCGACAACACAATCCACCCATGCTCGTCCGATGGCAATCTAGACGAAGAAATAATTTCTTATAAGCCGACCTCGCCGTTGTCGTACCCGCGTGCGGCAGCGTTGTGCTCAACCCTCAACGGGACGCTGCCAAACGTACGACAACTGCAACAAGTACAAGAACGACTTCGGAAAATGACGAAGGTAAGACTAAAATATAAAACTAATATGTTTACCATATGATTGTTTTATGATGAGGGCAATAGACTTTTTACGGTCGTCGTTACAGGATTATTGCAGTCATCATTACGAGTGGGAGGGCATTTCAAATTTTGCTTTTTAATTAGAGCTAGAGAATTACTACAACATGAGAGTTGATGTGGTATGTGCCGTATGAAGCTTCTCGAGCTTATGCATCTCATGAATTCCAGATTTTGACTGCATTATTGATCACTAAATTATTGTCCTCCTTCCACTTTGATTAATATGTAATAAGGATATGTAATTAATAACAATGATTAATATGAAATTAAAGATATCTAATAATGTTAATTTGTCATTTGAATATAATTTAAAACAAATATTCACCAGCTTTCAGAGCATACGATGCCATTAGAGTGCGTTGTCACTGTATTTTTCAAGACTACTTGAGAAAGGAGAGCACGGTATATTTTAAACGTGTACTTATTTTTTTTATAGTTTTTGACTGCATATTGTTAGTGAAATGAAAAATGTTCTGTTCAATATGAGGGGTGGAATATGGCTCTGCTGTGTGTGCAACGTAGTATGCCCTCCTACCCTATGCGCCTCAGAGGCTTTATAAGCGGTCGGCCCTTCAGGCACAGCGCTTAATCGTCCGCACGCTACCCCACCTGCACCGAGCTTACCAGCGAACTCTACAGTAAAGGCTTCCAAGAATCCTCTGGTTTCCCTGCCCTCATACTGCTTAACACCAATGTGTTATTTAGATAGTATTATTGTGGAGATTTTTCCGGACGTGATTGAAGTAACTTAGTCATGTAATTGAAATATGGCGCTCGTGTTCCGTAGAGTTTGAACACAATTTTTTTTTCACACGTCAACAAACAAGCATTCAATGGAGAAATTTAGAACAGCTTTTTTAAGATATTTAAATTATTAGTTTTAGAAAAAGCATCCTCATTTGATATACTAGATAATAATTGAAATCAATTTTGACTATGAAGTTGATTTGTGTAATTGATCTGAAATGCAAAAAATGAACTTTTTAGCCAAAAATATCATTTCGTCGTTGTAGAAACTACTTAAATAAATTCAGATTCATCGCATTAACCTGTGACACAAATTGAGCATAATTTAGTTACAAATAGTTATAAATATAAATGATCATATAATCATAAATCCTCGGTTATGCAAATAGTAATCGATTAATTTACTTACCGTTGCAGAGCTATATGAAGATATTTAAAAGATTAAAGATCTGAAAGACTTGTTCACCACAAGGAAGCGCACTATCCCGTGCAAGTTCCGAGAACAATCTTAACACTTCGCAATAAACAACATGACAATCGTGAGGACCTTGAGCTACAAAGCCTCTATTGCCACACAGGATTTGACTCCTTACGCACGATATCAAGAGTTATAGAAGTTATTGAGTCTCTTATGCGAGTAATTAAAACATGGCGCTGGTCTTCCGTAGAGTTAAAACAAAATTTCAGACACAACACGTTATTTGCGATACGACCCATCGATCTATCGTTTAAAAAAAATTCAACATTCTTTTATAATTAATGGTGTTCAATGGACAAAGTTAATGTTTGGTGTTATAAAGTTACCAACAACTGTTGACTTTAAATTTAAGTTATTCGACTGTTGAACTTCAGTTTAACCCATCGCAGTCAACGGATGGGGTAATGTGTCAAATACTGAGCATTCAATGACGGAAAGTAGAAAAGCTCCTGCACGAAATTTTTATCAGAACCGCAAGAAAAAATTTGCTAACATGATACCCTTGAGGAGGATACAACTACTGGATCTATGGGAATTAGCGCTCCCAGGGGGAAATGTATGAGGGCCCGAGCTGAGAGTAATGTAGGCCTTCTTTTTGTTAAAATAAAATGTTTTTGTGATGATAATGACCATCTTTTTTTCGGTTCATTGCTGTCCTGTTTTTTCAGCATCTACTTCTTTCTTTTTCAACTTTGATCTTGTATCATGAACTTCTTTCTCAACTTACTGTTTCTGTGCCCTTCTGCATAGATTCCACGTTCCCTTAGCTCCACAGTAAATGTTGTCTTCTTCCTTCCTCTCTTTGGATAGCCTTTGTGGCGGATAGGGAAGCTTAAACTAACTAATAATCTAATCTAAATACTTAATCAAAGCTTAAAGAAGGCACGATCCAGTTCATGTTTGCTATTTCCAAAATTATTAACTACATGCAGGTGACTTAAAATTTGAGTTGAACATTGAACTTCAGTTTAACCAATTGCAGTCGAAGTGTCAAATCATAACCACAAGAAAAAGGTTGTTAATGTAATATTCCAGTTAGTATTTTAAATAAATTTTCGAAGGAAAAACTGTAGCAGGTTCTTCGTCGCCAGGATTACGACGGAGAGCAGTTCTGGCTGGCGGCTGCGGGTGAGGGGAAGAACGAAGTGTGCACTCTGGCACACCTCGCTGGTGTGCCCATTGTGGCGCAGTGTGCGTGGGAGCTGGCACACCTGCTGCTGTGTCTGGTGAGTCTTGGAGTTTGTCTTTGTGTGACGGGCAGACATTGAACCCATTAGTTCTTCTAGTAGATTGGGCATATGATTGAACCCATACATTGAACCCATTCAATGAACAAACTGATTGAAGGGATAGATTGAATCCATAGATTTAACCTATAGATTGACACTACTGTTTTCAAACATCAACTGAACATATTTATTCATGAGTGTACTCACTTTTCTCGTTATTTCTTTCTTTGCAGATACTAGGTCCGTCTAATATTTTAGAGCTGCATTTCAATTTTTTTCATTCAAATATTATACTAAGGGCATTTCTTGTGTGTCGGAACCAAAATCCATTTCGCTCGACAGGCAAACTAGTCCTTCATCACTTGTTCACAATTTATTATTTGGCCTTGTTGCATTTTTTTCGAATGTGTGGTCATTTTTATCAGTCATACTGGTGCGTGTCGGTCAGGGCTCACCCAGGTTGATGAAGCGCGGGGAAATCTTGAGCCAATTTGAACAGGTCTTCAAATTTGTGGGCAGATAATTATAACGATTCGGTCGCAGGCACTTTTTTTCTGTCTGACGAATTTGATGCGTTCCGAACTTCACGGCCATCAAAGACCATGACGACATATCGCGCAGCTTTGTTGAAATGCAGTGTGTTTTTGTTATATTAAGGACCACCTTTTTTCGGTTCGCTGCTGTACTGTTTTTCTGCACCTACTCCTTTCTTGTTCAAATTTTATCTCGTTTCACAAACTTCTTTCTCAATTTACTGTTTTTATGCTCCTTCTGCAGAGGTACTGAGTTCCCTTATCTCCATACTATTTGGTGCATTCCTCTTTACTTTCTTCGGAACGTCTTTTTAGCGGTTATGGAGGCGTAAACTAACATCCAATCTAATCTTTCGTACAGGTGCGTGAGGGCGCAACTCTCACGCTCAAGACAGACGTCGGTAACGAGCACTTCTACATCGCACCTCAGGGCATCAGTTCGTCTGCACCGACCGGCGGTGGGTGCAAACAGCTGGTTCGGGACATGGGCTGGTTCGGGACATGGGCTGGTTCGGGACATGGGCTGGTTTGAGACATGGGCTGGTTCGGGACATGGGCTGGTTCGGGACATGGGCTGGT
>JACJUY010003682.1:26996-42878 GCA_014220935.1 Platorchestia sp. MABIK | reverse complement strand
GGTGCCTCAAAGTGAGTTCCCTTGGTGCCTCAAAGTGAGTTCCCTTGGTGCCTCAAAGTGAGTTCCCTTGGTGCCTCAAAGTGAGTTCCCTTGGTGCCTCAAAGTGAGTTCCCTTGGTGCCTCAAAGTGAGTTTCCTTGGTGCCTCAAAGTGAGTTCCCCTGGTACGGCTTATTGAAGGTTTGGGTGAGTGTCAGTGTAACGGGAGTGCGTGAGTGAAGGCACCAGACTATAAGCTGAGTGATGCACTCAACTATTTCGACTGCCCCACCACGGGCTTGCACTCTTTTCGCGGTCTGCGGTGATAGCGCCAAGGCCTGGTACACTAGAGGACTGTGAGTGTCCGTGTATCATGTCTTGCATGATACTCTGGCCACTACACTCAAAATTGCTCTATGATTTACTTGCTGCTTGAAGAGAGTTGGACTTTCTGTAAATCTTAACTATGGTTCATTGTGTGTTTTTCTGAACGCTTGAAATCAGGTGGCGAATTCGGTTGTACCCTGGAAATATTCTTAGATTTTATTTTCGTCAGGTTACACCAACAAAATCTTTTGGTTCCTGCACTGTATATTTTGTTGGCGAGGATGTCCAGACGAGGGGCTTCATGAAACGGATCTATTGCGCTATGTATTTCAATTCACATAATTCTCTTAGCGACCTACGAAGGTCTCACAAAAGAATTCGAACCCAATACGTCAAAAGGAAATTCTCCCTCAGATGGAAGTCCGGTGGGAAGACCTAAACGAGACGATCATGAACACCAGGGCGGACTACCACAACAATTTGCTGCAGCTCGCTTCCTATTGGCTGCCGCAGTTCACCCTGTCGCCTGACGTTGTCGTACACGACCGCCAGACGTACGCTGAGGGCGGCAGCGTCCGGCGGCAGCTGTTCGCTGAGAGGCGCTCACGGCCCACACCGGTCGTGGTGAATGGGTATGAAGGTGAGGGTGGTGGAGTGGTGGGCTTTAAAGTGGTGGAATGGAGGGGAGATAGGCTTATAGAGTAGAAATACGCATGTGGAGTGGTGGCAGCATTTAGAGTGGTGGAGTCGAGTGGTAGCTGTTGAAATATAACCTGCTCCCTCAAAACTGAATGTTAAGGATTTTTTATCCCATGTCTAAAGTAATTGACACTCACTGTGGAAGTTTTGCTCACCTACCGAAGTATTTGAGAAATAATTACCATACGTAGTGGTTTAAAATGTAGTTTTTATATTGTTGTGCACGAAGTATTTATTGTATTCTCTTGCCTAAGTTCGAGAAACTAAGCACACAGTGATGAATTACATGTTGGTATGCTGTACGTATGTGTTGGTGTAAATGTCTGTATTTGTCGTGCAATGTTTTGGGCCTTCAGTGGTGTTGTTGTGCGTGTTGCACTTTAGCAAGCAGGACAAACAAGGAAATGAATATAATAACGACATGAACTCTTAACTACTCTCAGAAATGTGAAGTCGTTTTCAAGACCCTTGTTCAATGAACATTACATTTGAGACTCTTACCGTGTCATAGACAGAGTGTCATGTGAGCTGAGACTTCTTTTTAACTATACTGTTTTTGTGTTCGAAATTTGTGCCTCAACATTTTCTGTATCATAAGTTGACGCAATTCGAGGTATAATCAATGGAAATGTCCCTTGCTGGACCCACAAGCTGAGAGCAGCTGCTGCGTGAAGAGAAACAATGGGGAAATGTTGAAAGTTTTTTTTTCGTGCATTTCGGTGTGGTTTCCCTGTCTTGAAACAGAATTAAATATTTGGCAAGAATAACCACTGAATCAACTACAAATGTAATGGTTTCGGAAACCTTGATTTTTTTTCTACGCTTGTGTAATCGAAAATAAAAACATTTTGGTAGCTCCACTAGCGCATCAGCCAGCAAATTTCACGTAAATATTGAAAAATTCAATCGACCGAATGAACTGTATTTAGCATGACAATATTTTCGGAAATACGCGACTTTCTTTACTCACAAAAATCGCGACAAATGACAGCGGATTAAGTAGAAAAATAAAACTTAGTTTACTGCCCAAACCTACGCGCTATGGGACTAGTGAAACTTTGGGATTAGTAAAACTTTGGGACTAGTAAAACTTTAGGATTAGTAAAACTTTGGGATTAGTAAAACTTTGGGATTAGTAAAACTTTGGGATTAGTAAAACTTTGGGATTAGTAAAACTTTGGGATTAGTAAAACTTTGGGATTAGTAAAACTTTGGGATTAGTAAAACTTGGGGACCAGTAAAACTTTGCGATTAGTAAAACTTTGGGATTAGTAAAACTTTGGGATTAGTAAAACTTTGGGATTAGTAAAACTTTGGGATTAGTAAAACTTTGGGACCCGTAAAACTTTGGGACTAGTAAAACTTTGGAACCAGTAAAACTTTGGGACTAGTAAAACTTTGGGACTAGTAAAACTTTGGGATTAGTAAAACTTTGGGATTAGTAAAACTTTGGGATTAGTAAAACTTTGGGATTAGTAAAACTTTGGGATTAGTAAAACTTTGGGATTAGTAAAACTTTGGGATTAGTAAAACTTTGGGACCAGTAAAACTTTGGGACCAGTAAAACTTTGGGACCAGTAAAACTTTGGGACCAGTAAAACTTTGGGACCAGTAAAACTTTGGGACTAGTAAAACTTTGGGACTAGTAAAACTTTGGGACTAGTAAAACTTTGGGACTAGTAAAACTTTGGGACTAGTTAAACTTTGGGACTAGTGAAACTTTGGGACTAGTGAAACTTTGGGACTAGTGAAACTTTGGGACTAGTGAAACTTTGGGACTAGTGAAACTTTGGGACTAGTGAAACTTTGGGACTAGTGAAACTTTGAGACTAGTGAAACTTTGAGACTAGTGAAACTTTGGGATTAGTGAAACTTTGGGACTAGTGAAACTTTGGAACTAGTAAAACTTTGGGACTAGTAAAACTTTGGGACTAGTGAAACTTTGGAACTAGTGAAACTTTGAAACTAGTAAAACTTTGGGACTAGTAAAACTTTGGGAGTAGAACTTTGGGACTAGTAGAACTGTGGGACTAGTATAATTCTGGGACTAGCTTGCTGTACTTGTAGAATTGTTTTACTAGTAGAATTGTTTTACTAGTAGAATTGTTGTACTAGTAGAATTGTTGTACTAGTAGAATTGTTGTACTAGTAATATTGTTGTACTAGTAATATTGTTGTACTAGTAATATTGTTGTACTAGTAATATTGTTGTACTAGTAATATTGTTGTACTAGTAATATTGTTGTACTAGTAATATTGTTGTACTAGTAATATTGTTGTACTAGCAATATTGTTGTACTAGCAATATTGTTGTATTAGCAATATTGTTGTACTAGCAATATTGTCATACTAGTAATATTGTTGTACTAGCAAAATTGTCGTACTAGTAATATTGTTGTACTAGTAATATTGTCGTACTAGCAATATTGTCGTACTAGCAATATTGTCGTACTAGCAATATTGTTGTATTAGCAATATTGTTGTACTAGCAATATTGTTGTACTAGCAATATTGTTGTACTAGCAATATTGTTGTACTAGCAATATTGTTGTACTAGCAATATTGTTGTACTAGCAATATTGTTGTACTAGCAATATTGTTGTACTAGTAATATTGTTGCATTAGTAATAGTGTTGTGCTAGTAACATTGTCGTACTAGTAATATTGTTGTACCAGCAAAAGCTGCGCACTACCTGCAGAGCTGCAGTACCCGGCCACGCTGGTGATGATCGAGGAGACGTCGATGACGGTGGCTTGTTTCTTCAGCCTCACTCGCTTCCCCTTCAGCAAGCATCGCTGTGACTTCAGCGTGATCGTCCCTCACACTGAAGTGATGTCGCCTGTCTTTGTGCCCAAGGTGATCACTATTGCTATATTGGGAAATTCAATTGAATGTTTCCCAGAAGTCCCTTAAGGAGTTATATTTTTGACGTTCCAGACGAAATGGTTCCTCCTCTTTGTTCTCCTGGGAGTGCTGTGTTGTGGTTAGGACGTCTGAAAACTAATATGATGATTTGAAATACATAGTCATCAAAATTGACTAGACAGACGGGGGATTCACGCACACCCTGACTCTTGAGAAATATTTCTTTGATGAACATTGTCTTCATCAACCAAAAATTATTTTGCGAAATTTTTTTTTTTGACAATGCCTCGACTGAATTCACTATGTTGCTTTTATTTAGTATTTGCAAATTGGCTGTGAAGTGCATCTTTTACATCAAATTTTTTCTATTTTTATCGACACTTTACTTTTCCATAAACTTATTGTTAGGATTTCAGGAAAGCCTTCCTCTAAGTGAGGCTCAGAATAGGCTTGTAAATAGATCGTGGTCACCGTGGCCGAGTGGTTAAGAGCGCGCTCTTCACGGGAAGGTGTCGGCAGTTCGAATCCCGGCAGTGCCGCTCGGTGATTTTCTCCGTTGGGAAAAATGAGAACTCAGCCACAATTCCCCACTCTACCCAGGTGTCGGAAATGAGTACCGACTTGACCGGGGGTAACCGTCATGGCGTCCTGGTGTTAGTTATGAGGCATTTGAAAAAACAATACACAAATGGATATGTATCAGGCTTGATTGGAATAAATATTTGATTTTTAGCTGATTTTTGAAGGCTGAATTCCAGCTGAGTACACACGTCAACTTTTGAAATGTAAAAATTGAACGGAAACACGTAAGCTTTTTATGCCATGAAAGGTGTTCATGTTAACAAGTTGCTTGCGATACGACCCATCTATGAGTCGTTTGAAAAATTTTAACAATCTTTCAAAATTAGTAACATTTATCATACCTAGTTAATGTTCGGTATTTATGAAATTTCTAACTACTTTTGACTTTAAATGTGTGTAGAAACTTGAACTTCAGTTTAACCCATCCCAGTCAACGCGTTCGTTTTGCTGGGTGGCGACTTTCTCCGTTGGGTATAGGGGAAAAATTTAAAGTACAATACCCCACTCTACCCAGGTGTCTGAAATGGGTACCGTTCTAAACCGAGGGAAACCGTCATTACGTCCTGGTGTTAGTTTTGGGGCATTTGAAAAACCAATGTACAAGGTGATATGTATCAGGCATGATTGGAAATAAAGCATCCATAGATGTCGATGTTTGTTTGTTTGCTTCAGGACGAGTGGGTGGCTATTAGGCAGCACTCCATCCAGACCTTCACGGTGACGAGTCTGTTTCTTTATTCAAGTAACTCTTCTGAGGCCAGGGAGTTGCTCCTCAGGGTAAGAGTTCCTTCAGAGATATGTAAAAAAATGTATACACACTCTGAACTGTCAAATAAAATTATTAGCTTTTCTAATAATACTCTTGGTGCATTTATATATTTGTTTGGTGTCCGCTCGTTGCGTGTGTCTGTGACGCTCACAAGGACGCTCAATGACCGTATCTGTGATACGAGTTTCACCAGTGCACAAGTACAAGAATATTTTAATGGCGGGTACTGTTGCGATGGATATGTTTGTTGGGCATCCACATCTGGAGGCTTTATTTATTTGTAATGCATTTCATGTCAACTTTTTTTTAAAGTTTACGTTTTTTTCTTTTTCTGACCATAAACTGACGTTAAGGTGACCCCTGCACGTAATCCAATGCGTTGTGATGCATTTAATTTATTCCTTTTTGGAAATAAACATTTGTTTTTCTTTTTTAAACTTGAACTTTTTTGAAAACGAAATTTGTTCCTTTCTGACCACAAACTGACGCTAAGAGGACACCAACAGGTGGTGCTGACGTCTGACTTCGGGTCGTACGTGCTGAGTGTCTTCCTGCCGAGTTTCATCATGATGCAGATCGGGCACGGCAGCATTTACTTCGCTGAAGATAACTTCAGGTGAGCGACGGTGTTCTCGTAATTTATTGAACATAAAGTAAGCAACTTCTGTAATGTAATTCTGTGGCCCCAGAAAGCTCTAACTACGCATTTTTACAGGTCACCCCGGAACTGGTAGACTTTGGAGATACTTGTGTGCCTTCACGAGTTGCGTGTCTGTGCAAGTTTATCCTCCTACCATTAAAAAAATACTCAAGTGGCCCGGAAAAAAATGCATGATTGTAGTCTAGCTACAGGTCCTCATTCCAATTGTGTCCAATTTGGCCGAGAATTTACACTGCACATATGTTCGGTGTGATCGTTCAAGATCACAGAAAAAAAACATGTATTTAATACCTTCAAGTTCGAGCATGAAAACTTGTGGTATGGCATCTGAGAAGTTGCTGTTTCTCAGAAAAATTTATGTGTGGGAAAATTGTATCCCATCTCTCGGAAAAATGTATACAGCACATTTGTTTGGTGTGTGATAATAATAATATATTGTCACAGGGAACGACTCCATATTTTCACACCATGTTAGCTGCGTTTGTGTGGCGGCTCCGGTCGATTTGGTAGCGAAAATGATAAACTGACTTCACAGCTCGAACACACTTCAACATTTTATAAGAAGCGTGAAAAGTATGATTGCTTGCGCTAATATTCTAACATGTACGCTAGAATCAATTTTAAAAAAGGTTGTGATATAAGTGAAATGCTGTCCGTTCACACTGATGCGTATTTGAGCATTTTATCTAGTGGCACATATGTGGACCAATATGTAGTTAACGCGTTAACAATTAAATCAAAATTGGTTATGCTAAAGTTTCATTTTAAATTTAATTTGAAGTCAATTGTAGTGAGCAATTTTGAAAATAGCAAACGTTAACTGGATCATAACTTCATTTAGCTGCAATTAAGTACTTATGAATATTGAGGTCATGACTACTGATTGGTCAGCAGCATCATGAAACTTGTTTCCGTGGCCACCGGTGGTGCACGTCGCAGTCAAAGTGTTACAAAAAGTGGCGAAATATTTGAAATGCTATTCGTTTACACCGATACGTAATGAACAATTTACCTAGAAGTGCACATATGTACCAATATGTAGTTAACGAGTAGAAAAATAGTGAAATAGCTGAAATGCTATCTTGAGACGTAAATGATCACAAGATCTTAACGCAAAGAAGAGAACGCATTTTTTTGTGTTTTTCTCTCAATCATTTTTGTTGAGACACGTGACACGGGTATTACGATGCCTATTTGTAACAACTAAACATTAATGTTAAGATATTTTAAAAGTAATGTTTTAAACATTTCATGTTTGAACTTTAATGGGCATTGCGATATCCATGTGTTAGTAACAACTAAGGATTAATGTTAATGCCAAGAGATTTTAAAAACAAATGTAAACATTCCATGTGTAAACTACACTGGGAATAAACTGTTTTTGTTTATTTTTTATTGGAAATAAACTGTTTTTCTTTTCTTAGCTTGTTTGTTTCTTTCAGTGACCGAATCATGGTGACACTGTCGTGCTTGGTGGTGGTGGCGACGCTGTTCTCCCAGCTGACGGTGATCATCCCTGCCTCTGCGGACCCCACGATGCTGGACAGGTTCTACGTTTACGTGATCGTGCATCTGTTCCTGCTCTGCCTCTATCACTGCATCTTCGCCAAATTTCGCAGCCAGGCTAACAAAAAGAGTTCAAAGTCCAACCCCATTGAGAATCCCGGATTAAAGGTCGGATCGAACAGCAATAATGATCTAGGGGAGGTTGAGGTAAGTCAAAGCGATCAGCAAAATAGAGTTGGTGCAGAAATAAGCCAGGAAGGTGACCCACAACTATCACATGGCAACGTCAACTTCGAGGTTTCTAAGACAGGATTTGGGTCAACCTCTGAGAAATTTAAGAAATTGAAGAACTGGTGTCCATCTATTGATCTATTGGAGCGCTCTATTTTCATGACAACTCTTTTTATCTTGGATTTGTTCTTGGTCTCTCACTCGGTCTGGTACATCACTGAAGAGTATGCTGATTGACTTTCTGGGCAGAATACTAGGCTGACGCCTTCATTGGTGCCCCTAAGGGGGATACAGTACCTATGAGAATTATCAATTCCTTCTCACTCCCAGGGGGAAAATGTGAGGGCCCGAGCTGAGAATTAGGCGAGCCTTTTTTTTTGTTAAAATAAAATGTTTTTGTTATGTTAAGGACAACCTTTATTTGGTTCGCCGCTGTCCTGCTTTCAGCACCTACTACTTTCTTCTTCAACTGTATCTTGTTTCATAACCTTTCTTCTTATCTACCGTTTCTATGCTCACGGGATCCCTTGCGGGAACACCCTTTGTGTATAGATTCCACGTTTCCTTAACTCCATACTAAATGGTGCTTTCCTCCTTACTCTCTATGAACATCTTTTTTGTAGTAAATGGAGGCTAAAACTAATTTATAATCAATCAATTGTTCACCAAGTCGAGCTCTATTAACTATTTAACCTACACATGTATTACTCTACTCCTCTCGCTTCACCTCGGACAACCTTTTCGCTCACTTTGATGCTTGTTTCTGACTGATTCACTTTCTTTGACACAGGCTCGAGTTGCCTCTTCTTTCTTCAACATTTGCGAAAGCTCGTCCTTATGCTCGAGGCAAAAACGTTTGACATTCATAAATATTTTTCATCTTTCACTCTGCACAATCGATCAAGATCACACCTGTTAAAAAAAATATTTACGTAAACATCTCTACCATGGTCGCCAGCGTACCCTGTTAAAATTTCTTGTTCTAAATATGTGACACTCGCTATCGTTTAAATGTTTCGATTGTTCCAATTTATCATTGCAGTGATCATTATCCGCTACAACTGAATCATTGGAGCATTAATACCGCTGTTAACACGCTCAAGGCACGGCTGACGTCGCGTACCTCGCGTTATCTCAGAATGAATTAGTGAAGGTCATTTGAGAGAGGGCGCATTTTGTGTGTCTGGCTGTGGGATTAGAGAGAAAATTTATATGCAGGGTCAATAATAACAGCAGTTTGTATCATTTCAAGGAAGACACTACAACAGTAAGTCAGACGTCACCTTTTTTTATGTGTTTCAGATTTGCGTGATAATGTTGCACAGCGAGGGTTTTTATACGTTAATTAAGCTGTGTTTGTAACATCTAAAACAGCCTAGTGGCAGATACATCATCGCACTTTAAACACAATAATTATTCACATTCACCAAAGAACCCCTGAGTATACTTTCCCTTCCTTCAATCCGTTTTGAGTTGAACCTCTTCATAGCAACCGAAGTTCGGAAATGTCCGCACGCCAATAGCAGCTCCAACGGCGTTGACGGACTGTCGCTGCTAATGTGGTAAGAGAATAAAAAATCATTAGAACTTGTCCAGAAGTATATTAAATCGAAGCCTTAATATCTTAGCATAAGTTGTACTAGTTATCATAATCCTCGTCGGAATTATCTTCAACTTTGGAAGTCAAGTACATGCCTGAGCACGAGAGCAAAGAAGGAACGGGGGGTGCTTGAGGCCTCCAAAATTTGGTCTCCCCAGCCAAAGGAGAGGAGCCGTTACTGAACGATACCCCACTCTTTATAGAGTGAGGGCTTTTGGAACCGAGTTTACCAACGTCGTTTTCCTTCATTCGACCGCAATTCTTGGTTTCTTTTTTATTAACAGGAGTCTCATCGTCCGCATTGAACTTGTCATTACTCCTCTTTGGCAACATTGTTTCTTCTTCAGAACTGAAAGCTTCCCCCTTCTTCTTCTTATGAGCGTGAAGAATATTTTCCTCCACTTCTCCCACTCTCGAACTCTTAGACGAGACACAGATATTCTCCTCATAGTGAGCCGCGTCCGAGGACTCCACGCTGGCAGAATTAGAGCCAGATGACTTAGGAAAGTAAGCAGGTACTTCTATTTTGATTTGCCCCAAAGGCGAGTTTTCAACAGCCAGGCTGGCGGCTACTGGAAGATCATGCGGCCGGGTAACGCCGCTCGCACTCGACTCGGTTGTGGAATTATTCTTTCCTTTGTTCACTTGCGTGGTGGGACCAGGAGAGCCGAAGGAGACACTCACTCCACTGATGGAAGACGCCATAGCACTGATGGAAGAGGGCACACCACTCAGGGTTGGAACGCTGTCCGTCGCAGAGGTGGCGTCTTGGCACGAACTTGGAGCTCCCACAGACACCTCAACTTTAGGGACAACAGCGCTACCGATGGCAACATTTCTGCCCTCGACGCTGGTAGCAGGTGCAACAAACCCACGAGAGCCCGCAGAAGGAAACTTCACCCCAGCAACTTTGCGGAGACTCTCAGGCTTGTCTCCATCAGAGGGCGGGTCGGGGGTGACGGGAGAAGGAAAAGAGAATCCAACCCCCCCAGGGATGCTGAAAGACACCCCAGTCGGAGGGTTGGGAGTGGTCGGTAGAGTTGGAATGGACACACCTACACTGCCGGACAAGGGTGTAGTGGGTGTTGTGCCCCCAAAAGAAAATGTGATCCCGGCACTGGAGGGGGCTGGAGGATTTGGGTCCGTGTCACGCGAGGGGGAGGGCAGAGCGGACACGGGGTGTGGGGTCTGCACAGGGGGTAAGTTTTTCCTCGGCCTGCCTCGGCCCCTGCATCAGAAACAACGGATCAACAATACAAGGAATGCTATCATTTTAATTATTACTTTTGTTATTATTTTTAATATTATTATTTTAATTTTAGGGCTTTCCCGCCGTTAATGTCAACATCGAAAAATATTTTTTTTAAACGATTTATCATAGCACTTCATGAAGATGATAATTTTTCTTTTTTTCAACAACGGACGAAGATACGTTACAATCGAAAAATGAATTTCCTAAGCGCAATTGAGGGAGGCCCTTAAAATCGTACGGTACCAAGAGCAGCTTTTTAAACACGTCACAAAACGGCATCATAGTTTGGCGACTCAGAAACCATCGCAGACCAAGGGAAATTTGGGGACGACAGCGGTATACATATGAAACTAATTTTTGCTAAACGTATTTGGCGCTTGGTACCGTGTGATTCTAGGGCCTCCATTAATCAAGACACTTCATGAAGATGAAAACAATTTCAATTCATCCAGGCACTCTGTGAAGACCACATGTTCAGCTCTCTGCCTACTGACGGTAGCTCTAGTGTCAAGACGGTTAGTGCTTCCAGTTTAGGGCAACTAACAGAATTTCAAAGTAATTTAACGAGCAAAGGAATATGTAGAAATATATATATAAAAAAATTAGGGCAATGAATGTTATTCATGAAACAATTTTCTGACACACCACAAGCCTTACACGTGCAACTTGCTATCGATTTCCCCCAAGTTTAAGCCACATACTCGTTCGTGCAATACATTCAATAACTTTTTTCATTTAACTTAAGTTTTTTCTGACTTTCATTCGTTTGCTGATGAGTTTGAACTTAATCGATGATTTTTTAAATTTAAAAAGCACAAACTTAATCGATGATTTTTTTAGTTCAAAAACTTTATCGACATTTTCCCACTAAACATCACATTATACCGGATGTCCCGCAAAAATATCCCTGATTTTTTAATTGATTATGTCCGATTTAAATTAACATATTTAAACTGTTTTTTTCCACAATGTGGTAAATTTTGTTTTCTCTTCGAATAATTAAAGTTTTTGAAAATCGGTTGAATAACCATTTTACAATGATCGATTTACTGAAAGGTAGAAAAACTGATTGTTCAAGGGAAAAGTTTAAAAACAACACTGGTGTTCTTCATTTCTCAATACCTATTGTTAAAAATAATTTCACAATGATGTATCCGGCATACCACCAAGTATTTAAACCTTCTCAAGTGTTTCAGAGAGGTTTCAAGTGTCTTCAATAATAGTGTTTCAAGAACTGAAAGAAAACGGTGAAATAATCCGCAAAACTCTTTGTTCAAAGGTGGCTAGAAGTAATACTTGCCTCGAGAGGAATGGAGGGTATGTCGAAAGATACCGAATTACTTAATTTATTTAACCGTTTTTTGAGGTAGTGATTTGTAACTCTTTTAAATTTTCTGTTTGTTCGTTTTTTTTGGAAAGTACATAATAAGGAAAAATTTCAATGTGGATTTAAAAACCTTTCCTTTGAACAATTAGTTTTTCTACCTCTTTCAGTAAATCGATCATTGTAAAATGGTTATTCAACCGATTTTCAAAAACTTAAATTATTCGAAAAGCAAACAAAATTTACTACATTTTGAAAGAAAGACAATTTTAATTTGTTAATTTGAAGCGGAGACATAATTAAAAAGCAGGGGACATTTTTGTGGGACACCTGGTATGAAATGAGCACAATTATTTGGTTTCAAATGAAGAAGCAGGCACTCGCTTGAGCAGAAAAAACTCACGCAAGAGTGACGTGAGTCGCATTTTTGGCCGCTGACAACATTTATTCCCGGACACTTTCCCCTCAACTACTCAAGTTTTGGTACTCGAATGTTGAACATTACCTAAAGCAAATAGTCTTCGCCAGAAGCTTTGATAGTAACAAAGTAGCAAGATATTTATCGTTACGTTTTCATAGCGTGACCACATAGAACAAAATAGCAACATATTTACAGTGACATATTTATAGCGTGCGTGACAGATATGGTTAAGAAATTTTTTTCACGACGACAAGAGATACGAACTGACCTCTTGACGACGACGCCAATACCCTGAGAGGGGGTGGGAGGGTCGGCAGCAGGGGGCGCACAACTCCGCTTGCTGGGGCGACCCCTCGGTTTGCCTCTGCCCCTCTCGCCACCTGCCGCATGTTTGCAGTTGGTTCAAGGCTCACCAAACACAACAAAGGTGATTCAAAGAAAGCCAAGATGATTAATTAGATTATATGTCAGTTTAAGCCTCACTAACCGCAACAAAGGTGCTTCGAAGCGAGCAAGGATGAATAGATGCTAGTTTAAGCCTCCCTAACCGCAACAAAAACGTTTCAAAGAGAGGAATAATGAACGCCTGCCGCCCGTTAGCAGTTGGTTCAAGCCTCACTAAACACAACAAAGGTGCTCCAAAGAGAGGAATGATGAAGCACCATTCAACACACATACACTCATCACATATATCAAGTCGGTCGTGAAATTTTGTGCCAGAGATCCCCTTGAGTATCTCTGCATCAGTAACTACTCCAACATGCGTTACCTCATACTACAAAGCACGACCGCACAGCTGCTTTGTGTCAGCATAAACACCTGCGTTATGCTGACTTGAAATTTTTCGCCCTCCGTTTGGCCAAAAACTAAATTAGAAAAAACTTTTAATTTTCAATTTCAATCATCTACGGCTTTGAGTTATGACATTGCGGCTCGAAACAAACAACATTGCGGGGCGAGAAGAAGACATTATCGCTTCAAGATGCCCATCTTTCACCTCAGTTGAAGTCGTTCCTGATCGATTTTTGAGGATTCAGTTCACTTTATTTCGAGAATTTAACAATGCCTTGACTCAAAAGGTCTCTGCATGTCCAAGACAGCACGCACAGACAAATTATTGCAGCTCCGAGCACCGGCGCGAAACGAAGCATAACTTCAACCACGCGAAACTAAAGCGCCGATAATAAGACATTACGTCACCCCGCAACACGCTCTAGTGAGACGTAGCGCATCAAAACTGAATTAACCCTTCAACGTCCGCATTTTGTGCTCACATTACCGTCATCACAACCACCATCACTAAACTGGCACCGGCATCATTAAGTCACCGACATCACAACGAGGAAGTGACTGCCACTCGACAATGAACTTCGAAGACCACATTAGGGCACAAATTTCACAAGGGATAAAAGGCACAAAAGGAATTAGGGCACAAATTTTACAAGGAGAATTAGAGCTCTTCATGAAAGTGCATTTTGAAATCCACTTTGACGGTCACTGGTTGATTCGCGAGTGCTGCTGTCGAAGCTGAGACACAACGACACCCCGCAACAGGCGCTCCTATATCTTTGATGAAAAGAAACTAATGGATATAATTTGAATCGAAGCGTTCATCAAAATCCCCAACCCAACTGACCTTCGGCAACTTGAACCAAGCATCAGCGCACCAAATTGTTTTCTCCAATAGACTTTAGTAAGACCTGTTGTTGCTACTTCGGCCTGTGAGTTCCATTGCGGCAAGTGAAGTCTCTTCCTGACTTATGCTTCTCCTCCGGTAGGTATCGGTGATACGCAGAGGAGAAGTCGGAACTTTTTGTCGAATAAACTTACACTGGGACATCTTAAGATTACTGAACACGAAAAGACTAGAATCAAGATTTAGGGGTAACTAAGGTAGGGCACTACACTTTAATTAACACGTTGACTACGGATGAGCGGGTCGTCAAGTTGATTTGGTTAAGTTATAAATAATAGACCGGTAAAATCGACTTACCTGCTCGAATAGGTTTCCAAGCTTTGTAAAAATGTACAAAATGTAAGTGCTCAATAATATTTTCAACGTATGATAAAAATCCTTCAAAAAGAGGTCACGAAATGGTTTGAAATGTTATAGATTTACATTGGTGCGTATATGAGCAATTTATGGCACACATTTGTTAAGTGATACACATTTGTCCCACTCCGTAGTCAACGTGTTAAAAATTATAGTTGAATTTTGAACTTGAGTTTTACCAATTACAACAGCAAATTTATTTGCGAGACTCACGGGCAGTTCCAGAGGAGCCTGGTACGCTGCAGGCACCTCTGCCTGCACCCCTGGGGCCGGCAGCCACCTCAGGGTCGTGAGGGTCGTCATGCAGGCTGGCTTCTCCTGACGGGCACCACACAACTTTGTGTACTTGTGGGTTGCCTGTCACCACTTTTAATTTATGCTTTCCTTTTGATGTTGAGGTTAAGTTAGGTTAGCTTGGGTAAATTATTAACTTTTATTATTTTCAATTTTTGTTCTGCTTCAGGCCAAAATGAATCTCTGGCACAGAACATTTCAGAAGCAAAAGCTGTGTTTTATACTCTTTAGTAAGCCCCAAAAGTGCTGACAGAGAACCCACAAGTACCCAATTTTGTAAACAATGTGGCCGTGGTGCAGGACTTCAAGTGGGCATGCTGTAGAGTTTCTCCTCTCCTTAATGAGGCCATTCAACTTCATGCCAAAAAACTAGTCATCAGTTCTGCTAATCTACATTCCCTCAAATTACATAAAAATGAACACCTTACCTCACATGCAGCAGCTCTCACCTGACTTGAAATGCCACTCACACATGAGAATTTAACACTTTGACTGCGACGTGCGCCACCGGTGGTACATGGAGGTAATTTTCATAATGCTGTTGACCGACCAATAAATTCAGTTTTCATAAATACTTAATCAATGCAAAATGAAGGCACGATCTAGTTCATGTTTGGTATTTTCAAAATAGTTTACTACAATTGACTTTAAATTTGAGTATGGTATTGAACTTAATATTTAGTTGTCGCAGTCAAAGTGTTCAGCATCACTGACCAGGGGCTGCAAAGAGTGCTTTATGTCATGTAGCAGAATTTTTTGGGGACTTTCTTCTTGGTAACAAAAAAAGCTACTTATTACAATTGCAATGCAGGTTCTTCACTGAGAGAACATATCAGAAGAACACAGGGAGCATACAAAAGAGCTTGAGTGACAGTCCACCATGACAGACTGTACAAAGAAGCTGAGAGTGTGGAAAGTAAATGAGCCTGTACATTTCAGCTGAAGGCACTGCACTCAACAGGCAAAAGGATCAGACACTTTTGAGTGGCTTTGCATGAAAGGATAATGGCCACACACTCTTAACAAACCTGAGAAATTATTTAAAAAGTGCACTTAACTTGAAATCTCAGAAAACTGAGGTTCACAAATGGTCTATAGGGCTTAGGTTAAGCCTAAATAAATCTGGCTTTATAAAACAAATAAATCATAATTACTAATGGATTTAAAAAATGCGAGAAGTATATTGAGTTTTAACAGAATTAGGGATGCAATGAGAGATGTCTGAGGTTAATATCAAATGTGACCACTTTCTAACCTAATGTGCAAGTACCCTAACCTAACCTAATGTGCAAGTACCCTAACCTAAGCTAAAGTACAACC